>CM062291.1:431999755-432080563 GCA_031216915.1 Pictodentalium vernedei | reverse complement strand
ATCAGAGGTGGGAATTTCAAAATAAACAAAATTCCATTACTTATATAGCACCTTAGGTTGCAATAAGCTTAACAAATATTTGTTAATTTGCTTATTGTATTTTTTTCAAATTTTTCAAAACATTTCAACAAAACTATATCATGCGAATACCTCATTGGAACGAGCTCGACGAGCTCGTTCCAATGAGGGGTCACATGATATGGTTTTGTTGAAACGTTTTAAACATACATTTTTTCAAGTGTTTAATGTATTAAATTACGCGAGAGATGCGTCCAATTCGTTAGGTAAATGGTTATGGGGTTTCCGGGATTAAAAACACGGCTTACCCTGTGTATTCCTTCATATTAATACAACATGTAGTACTTATTTATTTATTTATTTATTGATATTTAAGGTCACATATTTATGCACAATGGCTAATCATGACCGTGACAGTTTTACGGGTGGAGGAAGCCGGAGTACCCGGAGAGAACCACCGAGCAACGACGAGCAGCTGCCAGCTCCCCAACATCGTAACTCCGCACTGCAGCACAGGCAGGGTTAGATTGGTTGAAGCCATGCATACCGTCGACGTGCAGTACGCCTTAGTACACGGCGTCATCGTGCCCCCACGCGGGCAATGGAGATGAAGTGTCTTGCCCAAGGACACAACGCGGTTGCCGCAGGTGGGATTCGAACCGAGGACCTCTCGGCTTGCAGCCTGCACCTCTACCTACTGAGCCACCGCGCTCCCCCACATGTAGTACTTACCTACGGGACGTTTCCTCCATGCTTCACGGTAACCACGGGTGAGATTTTGATAGGATGGTGTTGGCCCTTTGTCGAACCGCTAACAGAAAATTTGGTTCAGGACAAGGTAACAGAGAGAAATAAATCTGTTCTCCTTAATACACTTGCTGTGTGTCAATACTTCGGTGAAGGATTATCTTCTCTTGTAAACGAAATAGTTTTCAATCAACTTGTCATATACCCTCCATTGACTGACAGACTGAAAATGTGTTTGATTTTGTGTTGTTATTTTCCTTTTAGATTCCCACACATTGAATTCGCCCTTTTGTTGTTAAGAGAAATTTCTAGTCAAACGATTAAATCAAGCAGTGATGATGAAGAGTGTTTCTCTATTATACTGAGTCATTATACTGAGTCAAAACAGAAAGTATAATGAACTTTGAGGAGCAATTTTTTAGAATTATCAACTTTAATCCCAAACAAATTATTGTAAAATCATATTTCTAGTCTAGCTATATGATTTTACATTATTTTACTGTCGCCAGCGTCACGTCAGGACGTCGCAATTCAGACATGGGGTGAAATGAAAAGTTCACATAAGCAGTCAATAGCGTGTATGTCCACCGTTTGCCTCTTGGATGGCAAGACATCGACGGCGCATGGACCTGATAAGTCTCTGGATGCCACCCTGTGGTATTGCGTTCCACTCCTGCCTTAGAACAATACGTAAATCGCCTAACGTCTGAAGATCATGAAGTCGTACCCGACGGTCCAATTGATCCCAAAGATGCTCGATTGGCGACAAATCTGGCGAAGGTTGGAGCCAGGGAAGAAGGTCGATGCTCTGTTCCTCAAGAAAGTCACGACAGGTACGCGACACGTGACATCGGGCACTGTTTTCTGGAATAACTGCAATCCGACGTTAGCGTTGAACAATGGGACAACAACAGCGTTACGAATTTCGTCCCTATATCGCTGTCCATTCAGATTACCATTGATGAAGATCAACTGCTTTCCATGGTGCAAGGAAATTCCAGCCCAAACCATTAAACTACCCCCACCGAAACGGTGGCATTCCTGCACGCAAGCATCAGAAAACCGTTCTCCTCGTCGGCGATACACAGTTGCCCTACAATCCAGCGAAAACGCAGACGTACCTATTCCATTCTGACGGTACGATGACGTTGGGTAAGGATTGGTCCGTGGTATGGATGCCTACTTCGGACGCCGTTTTCAGCGAGTCTGTTGCGGGCAGTTTGTGCACTGATTCTATTGTTAGTTCTACCACAAGTAATTGCTGCTGTCCTCGACGCCGAAAGGAAGCGATACCGCAAGTGAGACGTCCAGATATGTCGGGTCTTGTGCAGGGGTCGTAACTCTTGGTCGACCTGAACGCGATCGGTCGGAAGTAGATCCATGGTCAATACTACGAGACGGTAAATAGTGGCCACAGTGACTCCGAACTCAGCAGCGATCTCTTCTGGAGGTATCCCAGCCTCATGCATACCAATGGCACGCAACCTCTGATTTTAGGTTCAACCTTGGTATTTTTTAAAATGTCTGAAGACAAACACTAGCGTGTTTTCTCAATAACCCAGGCACTCTACCACAACATAACACAAAGAAAATCGTCGGTCACCCATTCAATTTGAATTCTCGGGTAGCACGTGCTATTTTGAAATCCGTAGCAAAATTGTGGACAACAACAGCATGTCATTAAACTCTTTGCACGACTTCTTGTCCACAAACATGTAACATTAGAATTATTATATTTCATCCTTCCTTCTATTTTTCACAATTGTTTCTATTATACTTTCTTTTTTGATTCAGTATATTTTGGCTATTTGTGGAAGGGCTGCCTAATCCGTTTGTCCCCTCTCGGGTCAGTCTGTTATTTTTCTTTATTGAAAAAAAGGAAACTTGGCTTTTTATGGCAAGCTAATTAGAAACAACTATATCACAGAAAATCCGTTATTAAGAATATTATCAGTATCACACCTACAGGCGTCAACACTAAGCGTCTTTGTTTAGCGAATGTGTTTCTACAGTAATTTGCAAGCTTTTATTCTTAGCATATCTCACCTCCCATTATATTAATGGAAAGAACAGTGTTTGTATTATATGTCACGATACGCACATTATTGATACAATGAACAAAAGACGTTACAGAAAATGAAAACGTTCAAACTGATTGGGGAAAAAAATTCTCAAAACCCAGCTTCAGTTTTCTTATACTACTGTACAGAAAAAAATGTCTGGCGTTTCTTGAAATGATGCCCATAAGGATGATACAAGTTCGCTAAGGCTAAAGAAAATTAAGCTTTCGATTCTCAAGCTCCGGCGCATTCGTTTTTTCGGCCCGCGTTCGTCTTTTTTTTATTTCGAGGGCAAAATTCAAAATATACAAAACTACCATGTGATTTTAGAGGCATCACATCCCGATTTGCGATGCATTAAGTCGTATACATTGATAGAGTACGATTCTCATATGTATTCAAAATATAGAGGATACCTACTGTTTTTGAGTGAGTATCGGAATTATCTCATGAGTGGCTGCAAAGGAATATTAGTTCAGCCGCTCGTGAAAAATTAAATTGCTTTGCAGCCACGAATGAAATAATTCCGATACTCACTCAAAAACAGTAGGTATTCTTTTTATTATATGCGTTGCGTTGTTTTTGATGCGATTAAAAGATGTAATGTGGTGTTTTCATTGCAATCAAAAACCGGAGGTGGAGAAAATGATGACAATGTCAACAAAAGTCAGCTGACGCATTTACTGACCCATTTACTTAGTGGCCCCGATTTTAAAATCAAACTACCACACAACAAAATAGTTCCACATAAATCCCCTTAGAAAATGGCTATATTGTCAGTTACGCACACAAAATCAATGAACGCGTGTGGAAGTGGTTTATGACATTCCCACAAAAACAATGGGTGGCACATTTATTCAAAAGTAATAACAAACGTGCACTGCGCAGATGCACACAAACATTACACAGTTCACAAAATGTTCAATGAAGGACGAAGGAGAACTTTTCAAATGTTCAAATTGTTTTTAGCATATTTGTCAATCTCTGTCACTGTCACTATCGATGAGTCGGATTTTCTTGTACTTCCTTATTGGACTATTCGCAACACTAACTTTCTTACTTCGAGACGAGCTAAAATTCACATTTACCGGTGCTGCGAGTATTGGATATATAAAAAGTACGTTCGTCGGCGGAGTAATTTCATTCTAATTTTCTTGCGTGATTCTATTAATCTACAGAGGGATATTTCCTTGTATATATCGTGACGATAGATATAGAAAAATATCGGTTAAAAAGTTCTCGCTGTCTTTTAAAAAAGCATATAATAAAAATATTTTTCAACTGGTTGAGAACTAGATTATTTTTGGTGGTCTGAATTTGTTCATCAAAAATTGTTCTATTACAAATTATTGGAGAGTGCCAAAAGGCACCACGCCCGCAGGCATCACGCCAACAGGCACTCTCCAATGATTTGTCTTAGAACAAATTTGTATAAACAAACTATTATTTACGTTTAACTGAATACGAAACATGGGTAAGGAAAATGCTACTTTTGCACTGGTACCCTCATTTTTTGAAAGGCCTGATTGAGGCTTCTACCACTCAATCAGTTAAAAAACTCTTTATTATTTTGGATCTCCATTTTATTTGTTCTATATTGATTTTGTGTTGTGTGATCGCTGTTACAAAAAACAAAATATCAGCGAAATCAACATGGAAGCTTCTAGTATTTAATTTTAGGCTCTCACAATTGGATGTTAGGCATCGGCGACCATTTGATCAGGAATGAAAAATAAAAATAAAAACCGCCCCTCCCCCCTCATTCGTTTTAAAAAGAAAATGCCCGAGAATCAGTTATTTCGTTTCGTTTGGCCTAACATTTCACAATTTCAGTTTTTATATGAAATTCCTATGCCCTCAGGGTTAGATTTACTGACAGCCTTAGTAAATTAAGAGGAGTTAAGTCTCCTGTAAACCTCTTTCAATGACGAAAATTATCAGCCATGCGTATCATGAAGTCATGATATAAGCATGCTTCAGTAGTGTGAAAAGAGATTTATTTTGTTTGTAGAAAAATAGAATTTGGTTATATATTTGTAATAAATTAATGTTATGAGAGGATACCTATAAACTAATGTAGAAAAACCAAAACCTAGAATAAATGACTCATTTCTCTGTCGTAATTCAAGTAATTTGTCATTATCTTTTGACTAAGATACGCCAGTGCTTGCCAAATCTAATTGCCATAAATATCCACCTGCAGTAAAATAATGGTGCCCCATCTGACTAATTATCGTAAACCAGCAAAAACGAGATCGAAAAAATTAATGCTCGTTTCAGAAGTGTAAACCAGCTGCTAGTTAGCAAAGTGATCAGATTTCGCGGTTAACTCCATGTGAAAATTGGATTTAAAGCACAATGGAATCTGTCTCATTTTAAATACATGCTGACCCGATACACACAGATTACTACAACAGTCAATTGATCTGTGTTGTTGTATTCCGTCTCGTTGACGAGACGAGATCGGCCAGATCAAACTCGACGCCTGCGGCGTCCTGTTTGATCTGGTCGATCCCATCTCGTCAACGAGATGGAATACAACAACACAGATCAATTGACTGTTATAGTAATTTGTTTATTATATGATAATTATTATTTTAAACTGATCATAACACCTGAAAAATCAAATACAACAAGAATTATATTAGCCAAATAACCATTAACAATTTATGGAACTGGAGAATCCCAAACAAGTAGTCGAACATGAAACTTGAAAGTCAAAACAATGGAGGCAAGACCCGAATTTCAATCGGAATCGCTTTCGATAACACAGATTCTTCTACGTTTTGTCGGATTCGCATCTTGCAAATAGTTGTTAATTGTTATTTTGCAATTGTTCAGCACGGCATTTTCAAAGATACCTCGACTGGAATGTTTGTCAACGGTGTTTAATGAGGCCAGACTCGTGTTTATGTTCTTTGTTTATGTACTGTATATACAGAACCACACTTATGTTTGAATGGGTTAACGATTACTGGACGAGAGGGAGTGGCGCAGGGATACCACGAGAGCCGGTAGGCTCGAGTGGTTATCCCAGCGCCACACGCTCGAGTCCAGTAATCGTTAACCCATTCAAACATAAGTGTGGTTCTGTATTTATTACACACCCAACCATGAAAAAGAATTCACTGTAATTAATCGCTAATTTAATTAAATAGTCGACAATTTGAACGGTTGGAAGAATGTTAGAGAGAAACGGGCAATTTTGTCAGAGAACCAGTCTTAAGTCTTTGACCTTGCCACCTGTAGAATCGCTGTTGATTCATTTTATTCGCAAAAAATGTCGATCCGAACACTCAAAACTCAAAAGATTGCGTTCAGCTTATCAGACGTCACAAATTATGAGGTCTCCAATGTGTTTTCAAAATTGTGTGTGCAGGCATCATTATATCTGGAGGATGGAAAATGTAGGCAAGGATTTTAATTTGAATACGATGCGAACTGGCCGCTCTGTTTAAATTTCGTGCTTTTTAAACTGAAACTAAAAATATAAGTTTGAACTCGGCTTGACGATACATGCACTATTGGCAGCACTGCCACAAGGCTATCGCATGTGGACATCGGTCATTTCTGTTCTGCTCTGTAAAAAACGTACACACTGAACGAGAACTGACATTTTGTGCAATAATTAACCTTCCGGGCTTTCTTTCATTCGATCGTTTGGAGTAACTGAGCCTGAGGCAGTTTGAGATTCCATTCTGACTCTGAGTGAACTCTGCAGTCTTGGTAAGTTTGCACTTTATTTTTCAACATTATAAAGATATTAAAGTTTCTGACTTGAAATTCAGCCTTCTTTTTATTTTACCTCAAGTCTTGATAACCTTTGTTTGAAATGGGCTGTACTTACAAATAAAAGCTTTAGGTTGTCCACATAATACTACAGATATACAAAGGGAGAAATATATTGCATGAAAACTGCAAGAAAATGTCATGTCTTCACAAGTAATTTAGTTTGTACACCTTTTTTAACCCCCCCCCCCCCCACACCCATCTATAACCTGTCAGCATTTTCTTGAAAGCTCACGAAATGAGTATCCAACAGTCTTAGGCAGAGTCTGAAAGAGGAATAAGGAGGGGGGGGGGGGTGTTCTCACCAGTAAGCTGATAATATTTTCAAAGATTGATTAATGTTTACATTATTTTGTACTAGTACTATACTTCACCAGTTTGTTATCTGACCGGTTCTGTCAATATTTTTTTCTTGGTATCTGGTTCAAAACAAAATAATTTTTTATGTGTCTGCTCCAATATCTTGTCAGTCTTAATTTGGAATTTGGTTTTCTGAATTTGCATTTGGTAAGTAGTTTTAAAGAGGACTGATAGAATGTGGCTAAAATGATAGGCTTTTGGGGAACATTTTCTTGGGGATGGGGGCTGACCAATCAAACTGCCCTGAACTATTGTTTCAAAATCAAAATGCAGGCCCTTGCCTCAAATTTGCCTATAAAAATGCTCTTCCCACTGCCCTGATATTTGCCAAAATTATAAAAATACCCCCTCCCTCTGAACAATCTGTTCTGAAAATACCAGTCCCTTTTAATGAAAACTGCAAAATTAACAGCTTATTGGTGAAGGGGGTGAGAGTGCCTCAACCCCCTCCCCATCTCATACACCCATGTAGCTAAGTCACATAGGTGACATTCGATTTAAGTTTTGTTGCTGAGAATTAAAGCAAAATAATAAATATCCTTGTATAAAACAGAAATACTAGCAAAAATCCTAAATTAGTCATTTAAAAATACACATCAATCTG
Organism: Pictodentalium vernedei; assembly: GCA_031216915.1. Taxonomy (NCBI): domain Eukaryota; kingdom Metazoa; phylum Mollusca; class Scaphopoda; order Dentaliida; family Dentaliidae; genus Pictodentalium; species Pictodentalium vernedei. The sequence goes on along the minus strand of CM062291.1, from coordinate 432,072,985 downwards.
TGTCTGGAAAATATTGTCATATTGTCTGTGTTTTAAATATTCTAATAATTATTTTTGAATTTCATGGAAGTCACCTCATAAAATTGACAATATATTGCATTCATCAGACCACATGTATTTACCACCCCTCCCCTCTTCATGGTCTCATTCCCAATCCCAGTCTACTCGAGACTTTTCAGAATTTCTGTATTGGGCAGCTGGAAACATTTTTTTAATTTCCCCAGTACAAACTCCAGAAAGTCATATTTTAGCAATACTATATCCCCCTAAAAAGCCCCCCACCCCCTCTGTCCCCACAAAAATAAATTAAATAAAATAAACCTGTTGCTCCAACAGCAACACTCACTAGCACGTAAAAAACATTTGTTCCACAAATGTAAAATACCGAGTTTTTTTTTTTTATAAAACCAGGCTTTTCATTCTTCCGAATTTATTTTCTTTATTCAGCTAGTGTGGGGCGGCGGAGGGGGGGGGGGGTCATCCAGTAAGGGTGGAATTGGAGATAGTTAATTAGTAACTGCATGTACTAACTGTCAAACATCTCCAGCCAGGCGCTGTCGGCGTCTGTTTTTCCGCTTCATGGTAACCAGTATTCAAAATTCCTTTAGTCTTGCTTCCTGAGAACTACTTCAACTTAACATGCTTTTCAAAGTTTGTTTGCGTTGGCAAACGTGCTGCTTCATTGCCGAAGTGTGAATAGAATAAGATTACAGTACCACCTTAGGCCTCGTGTCGACTCGCTGGCAGCACGCAGCGCTGAGGGCAACATTGTAACGAAGTTTTACAGGAACTGTATTAGTGGCTGGCTGCAATATCGAACCCAATTGGACTTTTTTGCACTAAAATTAATAAAGTTGTCCTCGATTTTCAATAACGAAAGCAAAGGTTGAGTTTCACTGTTCAATTTCTTGGCAGAGATCATGTGTCTTTCATGACTTTCAATAGTTTTTAGCATAGTTGTGCATCAAACATTTTGTAATGCGAATCGGTAATTCCGACAGATAAATATAGCCGATGGTTCTCATTGGTTATATTCCATTGAACGCTGCAAACTATAAGAACCAGTCTATCGAGAGAACTTGTGCACGCGAAGGGTACTTTTTATCGGATTGCACTAGAGCTTTCTGGTTAAAATTACCGCATGCCCCTAAAATCCATGTGATCGTGACAAATACAGTTACGGGTGTGTAATAACATTAAATAATAGATCACTGGTAGAAATAGTCTGTTCATGTGCTCCTCGTTTGAGACAGGCATGATAACGATCTGGAAAATTTGACACTCTTGTGCTCCGGAGAGCTGGATTCCATGGGCAAACTACAGTTGTATTGCTGGGCTATATGCCCACTTTAGCCATAAATGGAGGACTTCTATGAGAGGAAGTTTAATAAACATTATGACATACTTGAATCGCTATCATCTGATGAATTGCTGGAAAGGGCTCTCTGAGAACGTTCTCAGATAACCATCATAAAATAGGTGGCCATAGTCACTTTCAGAAGCGAAAGTGTTAAAACCTACGCGAGAACCTCAACATATGGAGCATCGTTTGTTTACGCGCTACTATACTTGCAAAATAGGATACAGAAACCACCGCCAGAGGAAGAAGGCATCTGAAGACGGCTGCATGAGTTTAAACGATTGGCTAATCTTTAATTTGCATTGCGGTCAAAAAACTGACCCTAAACAGCAGCAAATAAATAAACAGTACATGTACATTAGAAAGCCTTACAAACACGAATGTTTGGGTGAACGTAGCACATTACAAAGCAAAAGCCGACCTTTAGTCTATCGCTGTTGAAAACTAGATATTCAGTACTAACATTTGGGGCCGGAATTAAAATACTGGAATGCCTATGGTAAGTTTCTGAATCATAACATTGCCGCATATCGGTATGTAGCGAGATTACACTTTTGAAACGAATTTTGAATTTTAACCGCATCCCGGAGTCTTCACGAGACGCATGAGTCGCCATCAGCAGCAGTGGCTTCCTCGTATAGAGGAGCCCACTTACTTGTATATCTTTTAATTGAATAACTGTTAATTGTGTGCAACTTTCAAATACAAAACCACTTAGCACACACCCAGTACAAATGTAACCCTGGAAACCGCATATTGGTTAAGGAGAAAACTCCTGTTTATTTATTTATTTATTTATTTATTTATTTATTTATTTATTTATTTATTTATTTATTTATTTATTTATTTATTTATTTATTTATTTATTGGGGTTTAACGATAACGATACTTTCGACAGGCAGGGTCCTCTCGTGTCGGGCAGTTGCACGGATGGAAGAAGCCGGACTACCCGAAGAGAACCAGTGAGCAACGACGTGTAACTGTCAGAATCCCCAACGTAAGAAAACTCCAGTTAATTGAATTAAAAAAATTTATAATCATTCCAAGAATTATTCCGATATTCACCGAATTCTCCACATTTATAGATATTTTTGTCCTTAGTACATCCAATAATGACATTTAATCTTCTACATCTTGTTTGACAGACTTCAGTGGGCTCTGTCAAACAAGATATAATGGAATAAAAGCTCAGATTTGAACTAAGGAAAATGACCGAAGTCCTTTTAATTTCATACTCCTGTTAATGGAATACAATTCTCTGACAATGTGGCTATTCAACTAACAGGATGCCATTGTGTACATGAGACGTTCACCAGCGTTAAAGAATTACCCGATAGCCTACTTTCATCTAGCTCCTTCAGTACTAACTTTACAATACCTTTCTGCTCATCTAAAGTCTACATACAATAAGAAGGTAGGTGCTTCGAATGTGTTCCATTTAACTATCTAATCTAATCCATATCCATCCTTCATCCATCCATTTTTCATCTTGATTCCTTTCTCTGCTAATTGCATTCATGTTCAGTTCCGTGTTTTAAAAGCTTACTTTTAATGTCAGATACGTAGATTTACGATTTTGTGAATACAAAAGCGGAAAGAGAATTTCAACCGAATCGCGACTGAGTAGCAATCTACTAGGAATATGTCCGCTTTTTTCTCAACAACGCATTAGAATATCACCTGTTGAAACAGAAATGTGAGAACATTAAATCTCACGTGCTGTTTCCGTATCAGTTTCTCGATGTGATCTTCATTTTCAGGATATTTCCTCTATGAAATCTCGACCCATTCATGTAGGTGTTTTCCTACCAGATCGCGATCTGGCCGAGAAAGGGGCCGCTTTTGTAATAACAGTAGTGTAAGTTTGAAAATTACATGGCTATTACTTTTCCTCCAGATCCCTATTTACAAATCCGAGTGGAACAAGTGTTGCATACGGATTTCCGTTGACGGACTATTTTTCAAACTGACGTCATGGATCCACCTAATCTCTGCCATTCCCGTGATAGGACAATGGGAACGTCGCATTCAGACCTAGATCAGTCCGGAAGCTGTAGCGACACCCGCTAAATGGGATGTCAATTGGAAAATGTTTTTGTTCAAATCCACCAAAATTAACGAAAAAACTTGTTCTATAAATGGGCAGAAAGTTTAAAGTAGAGATGGGCAATATACCGAAAAACCGAATCGATACCGATATCATGGGGACACCGAAAAACCGAACCGACCCAATCTTTGAATACCGAAACCAACGGTATTTTCAATTTTCCCTGTGCATTCACTATTTATAAGGCCTTGATGAGGACTGATAGCAGTAGAAGTGTTCATTTTCATGAAAGAAATGACTGATTTTATTTTTCAGTTTTGTTAAGCCTTAAGGACCAGGGCAGTTGCACTAAATTATCAATAGTCTTCGACCTGTACATGTCCAGTTGCTTAGCAGTGATTTCTAGCCAAGTCTTGGCTGCCTTAACAGGCAGCCAAGACTTGGCTAGAAATCACTGACCAGATAATTTTACTACTGTCATCAGGCCCACCTAAAGATGACATCTTCAGGACACACATTCTATGATTACAGACGCCTTAAGTCGGCTTGAAAAGTTAAGGCGTATTTAGAACAAGTCACCAAATTACTGTAGATATGATCTGTGTTGACAAAAGATTGACAATGTTGAGCCCATCAACAATGGCATGTGTAGCACTGTGATAGAATGATACAAGAACAACTTATTCTGTATTTTTTCTGACATGGATTCCCCTTTGGTACTATCAGTGAACCTGAAGTCACATACCGAATACCGAACCGATACCGCGGTATGCCCACACAAAAATACCGAAACCGATACCGAACTCAAAATTCCAATACCGCCCATCTCTAGTTTAAAGTTCTGACTTTGAAGGGAATACCTCTCAGATAACGACAGGTAATTTATTAAACATACGAATAAATAACCTATTTACACACACCATTCATTTATATTTTTCTTTTACGTAGCGATCCTGTTGTCACACCTGTTTGCCAATCACACCTGAGTTCTATTTTGTTTTTAATTCAATCAGACATCAGAACTGTCAATTTTTACAAATAAGTGCAAGCTTTTGAGTCAATGAATTTTATGTCACATGTAATAAACACAGAGCGCCATGATGTGTGAATACGTTCGACAATAGGCACTCATGCCATCGCGGAAGGATAGAACACGAGGCTGCGCCTTTCGTTCTACCCTTCCGCGCTAGCACTCGTCCCATATTGACGAATGCATTCGCACATCCTCATTTTCTGTGTGTTTATTGGTGATTAACGATATTTTCAACAGCCGGTGTCACATCTTGTCGGACACCTTTAGTTTTTTTTGGATACTTTTCAAGAAAACGAACTCCCATTTTCCGCACAGACGCATTTATTTATTTGCTTATTATTTAAAATGGCCGAAAACACCTAAATAATAATTCATTGTACGACTAAAACATTTAACATTGCGAATATTTGCATTCAATTGCGAATATTCGAAATTGAATGCAAATATTCGCAAAGTTGAATGCGAATATTCGCAATGCTTCCACTACACATGTTGGCGTCTATGGGTTGAATGCGAATATTCGCAATGTTGAATTCGAATATTCGCAATGTTGAATACGAATATTCGTAATGTTGAATGCGAATATTCGCAATGCTGAATGCAAATATTCGCAATGTGAATGTAATGCGCCCACTACACATGTTGGCCACAATGGGCTTCCGTAGATAGTGTGTGTATTTTTTAAATAGAGATGTGTTCACTTGATGAAATTTGGAGAACGGATGCAAGACGTCGAAGAAATGTGAAAACAACTTTATCGCATCCCACCTTAATACTCTCATCGTATCAGGTGGGCACACAGGAGCAATTGAACTTAGGAATATTGCTTGTGAGACGGATTATTTGTGAGTCGTGTTTCTCACAGATCTGAGCAGTTTAGCTCTCTACTCGATGACCTTTCTTGGATTTCAATCTGCAATCACATTATTTACTATCACCAGCTGATGGAAAGATGTTTTTAAAAATTATTTTAACGAAATTTCGGGCAATTTATGCACTTATACCCAACCTAGAAATACAATTTATAACGGGGTATGTGTTAGCTTGGGAATGATTGGACAACCACCAGGGGCGGTCGATATGGATGTTTGAGGTAAAATACATACAGAATGGGAAATTTTGCTAATCGCCACCTCCCTCTCCTCTTTATCTTTGAAAGCGGTAGATCTAATGTTATCGAGACACTACACTACCGTGACTATCAAATGTCTATAATGTTGTCCCCACGTGTGTATTCCTCCGCTATCAGGAAGCTGTCATTTTGTACAAGTTACATGATATGGAAACATAATGTAATTGGTCTGATTAGCAGAACTCTGCCACATACGATTAAAATAGCGTGGTCGTAAGTTCCCCCCCCCCCTCCCCAACACACACACACACACACACACACACACACACACACACACACACTAAGAGGCAGCGGATTCGAGAGGCAGAACATTTGAAATATGTTAGATGCGCGAAGCCTTTCATTCGCGAACTATTTTTCGCGAGCTAAACACCTCTTTCACTTGAGCCATATTGCTAACTATCAATATACTAAGCTCAGTTGTTCTAACGCATGGGCACCTTCGGGTTCCTCGACTATTGGCATCATTGGTTTGTCGCATATCTCTTAGATACATCACCCATGTTATTCTATCTGCTAATAAGAAATGTAGCATGAAAATTAAAAGGACAAAATCTGCTTCGGAGATGTCCCGTTTTTATTCTTTTTTTAGCATCTCTCATATTCTCCTTCTTGTCTCTGAGAAAGACCAACCAGCAAAACAGGAAGTCAGTTTGCTTCTTCCTTCTTCTCGGAACATTAGAGGAACGAAAGTGACTCGACTCTCGTTTTATTTCAGTGCTGAGTGGGTGTGTATTTAAAAAGATCGGTTTGAGGATGGCATTCCACTTTGTGCGTATCGAAGGAGGGACGGGATACGGTGGGATGCGGATGGGGGTGTGACACGGACCCCCTATCGTTTCTGTCGGGACACCTTCGTCTTAATTGGCTCCCGTGGTAACCCCAGGAAGTGAAGCAGGTGCTTGTTTACTGTGGTAAACCAGTTCTGTTTTACTGGTAAAATAGAACACGGTCGCAATGCCTGGGGTGAGAGTCCTCTAAAATGGTAAACATGGGAATAAACAATTGGATGGACCTGACTTTATCTCCATGTTGTGGTCACGATTAGCCAATGTGCAGAAATATGTGACCTTAACCACAAATAAATAAATAAATAAATAAATAAATAAATAAATAAATAAATAAATAAATAAATAAATAAATAAATAAATAAATTCGTCTGAAAATGGAGCCTTACGTATCGACTTGCTCTTGCGAGAAATTATGGACTTTCTCACGATATAATACTTGGACTTATGTGACACTTACTGCACACCTAAATCATGAGAACTTCATCTAAAAATCTATAGCCAATGTTTGTGACGGTGTGCAATGGTCTAGTGGTTTGGGTGATGGACCCCTGGTTGCCAGGAGGGATTGCGGTGGGTTTGACTCCAGACAGGGGGTCAGAAACCAGCAGTCTAAATTCCTCTAAAACTTGATTGAGTCCTTCGAGAAACACTCAGGCTCATACTAGGCTTCGCCTGAGGCCAATCACAGCACTTTTGTCCTGCTGTCGCCAGCACAGTCCACACTTTCATGCTGCTGCAGAACGGAAAGTGAACCAATTAATCGTGAAAACTTTATCCAAAACTCTAGGTTCCAGTCAACCGTTTTCGACGGGGTGCAATAGTCTAGTAGGTTAGTCGTTGGATTGCTGATTGCCAGGCTGGGTTGTGGAGGGTTCGACTCCCGCCAGGCGATCAGAAACCAATATTCTAAATTCCTTTGACACATTATTGTCTCGGTGAAACAAATTGGAGTCTGTGGTAACAGATTTGGGCAGTTAGTGGTCAAGCTCGATCAATTTGAAGTGCGGTACCTTTTAATAAAATAAGAAAGAACTTGGCGACTACGGTGTCATTGAATATTTTTTATCTACAAAAAAGGATTCCAAGAAGTCTTACGTTTTTTAACTGAAATATTATTTAGACTGTTAATCAGTCGAGGTGCTTATGCACCTCGACTTATTAACAGTCTACATAATATTTCAGTTGCATCATCAAGGCATCCCTTCGTCAAAGACATGCCTTGATGATGCAGTTGGAATATTTACTCAGCCGGAGCCACTACAGTCGGGACAAATCAGTTCCTTACCCTCTTCCCCAATAGTTCATCTTCGCTATATCTGTAGTGGTGGTTTCGTTTTGTGTTGTCATCTGTGATAATGAGGGGGCGCGGTGGCATTGCGGTAACCGGTTCTCGTCAGATCAGCGAAGTTATGCAATGTCGAGCCCGGTTTATCCTCGGATGGGTGACCGTCTTAGCGATCGATTCGGGCTCCGAGTTGTGTCTTTGGGCAAGGCACTTAACCCCGATTGACAACATGGGGGCACGGTGACGCCCTGTACTAAGGCGTACTGCACGTCGATGGTGCGCACGTCTTCAACCAATCTAACCCTGCCTGTGCTGCAGTGCGGAGTTACGATGTTGGGGAGCTGACAGATGCTCGTCGTTGGTCGGTAGTTCTCTCCGGGTACTCCGGCTTCCTCCACCGTAAAAACGGTCACGGCCATGATTAGTCATTGTGCATAAGTATAAGTATGTGACCTTAAAAACACCAATAAATAAACAAATAATCTGTGATAATGATAAAATTTGTCTTATTGTTTTTTCTATCCTTGGTGTCTATTTGAGATATCGTGGAGGTTGACGTGTTACTCACAGGAAACTTCGATTAATACGCTGTTTAAGTATCATGCACAACGTAACAGTGGCGGTATATCGAAACATCTGACTTTTCAATTCGATTGTCGATGGCGAGGTAATAGCTTTAATGTCTCCTACGACAGATATGCAAGCATTTTAAAATAAGTTGCAAAACATTTGTGACAGGAAATCGTTACTTCCAATTATAACACGTGATACTCACGCTCATGTGAACTGGGAGCTGACAGCATACGACATGTCATGGAGTTCCTTTTTTCCAGTTCTTAATGTATTTTAGCTGTTGTGCACAGCTGTCTGTAGCATGTATCTGAAATGTTAAGTTCTCACATTCAATGTTAAGATACTGTTATTATCACCCACGTCAATACGGTACGGAACATGGGGTGGCATTTCGTGGACTGTGTTTAGGAAGAGTGTCCGAGTTTTCGTACTTTAGAAACTAAACGTTATAGCATTAACCCTTTACCAAACATGGAAAGCAGACGACACTTGTAAAAAAAAATTCATTTTTGTCTCAAAAACATAGGTTATGACCCCTCATTGGAACGAGCTCGACGAGCTCGTTCCAATGAGGTGTCATAACCTATGTTTTTGAGATAAAAAATGAAAAAATAATAAAAATTAATTGGCGATTTTTGAGAATAGCGCTGGCCGGTTTTGGCCGTTACGTTGGTAAAGGGTTAATTGTACTAGTGTAGATTCGACGCGCCATCATCTTTTGTAATATCTTAACCCTATAAGCATCAAATCACCGCAGCGTAGATAACATTTACTGGCGCGACTGGTTGCACATTGTGTTTGCAAGTTCACACAGAAATTAGCGTTGTAAAGCAAGCAGCAGACTGCAGTGTTTTGTTGGACTTACTACTGTCGAGCATTTTGTATGTACACCCTTCCCCAACTGCGGATGCAAGAAAGTACACCCACCTGTGCCCCACCTACTGTTTGTAACAAACATATTTTTTCACCGGGATCAGGGTATACTGTCTTAACCACGAGGCTGGGTGTGTCTGCATGTTATCGCGAATAATATCGTACCCCATGTTACACGCGTCCACCCCAGAGACGCGGCGGCAGGGTGTGTGTGCGTGCCCCCAATCCTAGCCAAAATTTCCTACAGTTGGAAATTCGGAGGGCAAGTCTTGAGTAGTCGGAATTTCATCTACCTGACTTTTAGAGCTTCTTTGGTGATGCTGATGTCTCATTTACTTCCCAAAATTCCAACTCAGTTTCAAATCGGCAAAAATTCTGACTGTTACTATTTACAACTACAGTGTACGCAATATCGAGCTTCATAAGTATGCATGATGTCAATCTGTACGAGATTTCTATAGTACGTTTAGCCTACTTATCGTCATAAAAAAAATTCTCGAAATCCACTTCAAGAAACTAACATCATGCAAAATCGCTATCCTAAGTTAATTTCATCATTCGCAGTTACAAAATGATGAAACATCGAAAACTGATCATTCCTGCATAAGATCTGATTTAATGTCAGGACAGTGTGAATTGCTCAAAGTTCTTCGCTTGAGCATTTCGTCCCCTGAGTTCCAATGTGTTCTATGTGCCAGTAGGCACATAGAACACATTGGAACTCAGGGGACGATTTGTTCATCACATATTAAATTCCCAGAAGAATACCAAATATTAATTACCTGATAATTCTATCATAAATGTGTTGGCATTTCAGTTACTAAATTCAATTTTATACCCCCTTTCATGGCTTAATTTTCGAACGCTTTCTCGGTAGAACCCCTCTCCCTGTCCCTCCCCTTGGAACCCTCTAGCCACGTCCCTGGTTCACTCTAACTGCTAGTTGTGCCAATTGCCTAAAATAATTCGTTTGGCATCAAAAACACAGCATTGGCCACCAAAATTAAGCATAAAAAATATACTTATGGTAAATCTCAAAGGCTTTGTGGTTTTTTTTATTTCAGTGCACAGTTTTCGACAAAACCCCTGTCTTGCGACACGGGATTTACGACTGTCAAGTAATTTATTGGTAACCCATGGGTCTTTGCCATGAGGTCAAATGAATTAACAGTTCATCTATTTAATTTGATTCGTATCATAACATTTCATTTTTTATCTTGCTTAATCTTTTTTGGAAGATAATAAATTATTTGCTACTAGTTTATTTGGCGTGAATAAACAGTGAGTAAATAATGATCATGAAATTATTTTGTAAACGTTAATAATAGTATTTTACTTTTATTTATTTATTTATTTATTTATTTATTTATTTATTTATTTATTCATTTATTTATTTATTTATTTTAGATTCTTTTATCTATATTTTCTATAATTTGTGGTTTATTACTAAAATACTTAAAAGAGCCAGGTAAAATACTAAATTACAAAATGGTACTTTGAGAGTAACAAGGCGCCACCTGCAATGCTTTAGCATTGCAGGAGACGCCTTGTTGCACTCAAACGACGATACATGGTTAATTAGTTCTCATTTACATACAATTAGATTCCATTGCGCACTCAAATCTTTGAGATGGCAGCAAACAAAATTAATTTGGAAGCGAACAAAAATTCCACATGCCACCTAAATATTACGATTCAGCGTGAACACTGGCCATGCACACACAAAAAGCGGAACTGCAGATCTCTTGTGAACTGTTATAAATTGTCAGCAAACTGTGCAGATGGCACCTTGTTGCATTCAAGGAACAAAATATTGTTTCCAAGTAAAAACACAGTCGGATCGAAAAGTTGAAAGCCACGGAAAAAATGCCACGAAATCTACTACCATAGGACATGAAATATCCAGCTGTTGGCGTTTCGCGGGATCAAATCTCTAACTATTGAAAAGCTGGGCCGGAATTGGGGGCGTGAGACAGCCATTAACCCTCCTGTCGACGCGTCCCTGTAGATAGGGTCATGACAAATTCTTTACGACTCTCCCCATTCCGTACAGTTGAATCACAGTCGTCGAAAAAAGAAATCAGTAAAAGATTGAATCTCGGATGCTATTTTCCATTGTGTTCCTTGATTCGATATTCATTTTCCAATATTATATTCATGAAATCTTCATCGACTGGAGTATGCGTATCGGGACCCGACAGCAACTTGATCGAGAAGGTGGGTGTGTTTGGAATCACAATACTGTAGGCGGGATGACGAGGGGCATCCAGTTCGAGATCCCAGGGCCGATTCTGGCTATTATCACCCAAGCATTTGATCTAGTCCCAGCTATTTCTGTTTTCGACCAATCAAGTTGTTCGGTTACTCAAGACCGACCCATTTTCACATCATTTTGAATAGGTGTAAGCGTCACCTTACAAGAGTAGAAGATATTCCACAGAGCCTTCAATGCCGGAACCCTCCCGAGATGCAACATAATACTTGGTTTAAAATTACAGAGGTATTCACACACGGAACGCTTCAGTATTCTCCAATATGGCATGCACAAGCTGTTTCAAACCATTTCAATCTAAAACTGAAATATCATGGGGGGGCGTGCCCAATAAGGCGGATTGCCGCGGGGAAACAACTTTACGGCATCCTCCTCAGCTGTCTAGATATTTTTAATAATTTCCATCGATTCTGATCTGCGATCTCGTATCATTTAGTCAGTTTGTACCAACAACCGTAAGACGGGTTGGCTTCGAAAATTAAGCGGAAACAATTTGGTTAAAGCGAATAGATTATTTCTGGCGGTCGGTAGGAGATACAGTGAAGCAAAGTATTAACCTAACACGTATAGGAGCTCCTCTGGCAAAACAAAATTCTTGAACAATCAACAATTTCATTTTTGTTTTTGTGCTTCAAAACATAGCTTATGAACCCTCATTGGAACGAGCTCCATGAGCTCGTTCCAATGAGGGTCCATAAGATAGGTTTTTAAGACAAAAATTGAAAAAAACAATTTGTATGTCGATTTTTGTGAATAGTGCTACTGGTTATGATCGTTGTCTTCGGTAAAGGGTTAACAATATCCAAGCTGTTAGTCCCACCCTTGGGCGTGACACGTTTTGCTTATCAAGCGGCTGTGTTGGTATATTTTGAGTTATTTTCAGTTATACAAACACTTGAATTTATAGATAAATATCAACAAACGGGTCTTTTCTTGGGTCGAAAGGCGAGAATAATCGTAACTTTTCGATCATTTCACAACATAGAACAAAAATAATTGGTAATAACAAATAAATTGCAATACAGAAATAAAAAAAAACGCACCATAAAATAAGTTCAACGCTTACAATATTAGTAAGCCGTTGTAGCGTTGTACCTACAGCCTGGTTTCATTAAGGTATGGAATTGGAACAATGCTTTTTTTAATGATTTATTATCATATACTTTTTATCACAAGCCTGGCGTTCTCATTCTGCCACGCAAAACATAACACTGAGCTGAAAAATATATACCAGGAAACCGAGAGGAGATGCATCTTTTTTTCTTTCTTTTGTCTTTCTTTTGTCTGTCGTTTGATCGAACATTCCATTTGATTTATTGGCCCATGTAAAACTCTCCCGATCCTCCGTATGTTTATAGCACAGGTGGGTGGGGTTTACTATTATTACCTGAGGCATGGAGGGAATGGGGTGATCATGTAACACCAGGATGTCACATTCGGGTCCTCAAAGGCAAAGGATCTTGTCCAGTGAACGTACACGGAAAAATGATCAAGAGTTGCACTTCAATAAGAATTTTTTTATACTCCGGGAGCCAACACTACAAAATTTTACAATTGTATTTTCTACCTATTAATTTAACTGACTAAAATAAATCATTAGCATTTTAAAAGATATGGCAATTTGCCAACTGGCAAATTGCCATATCTTTGAAAATGCCAATGGTTCATTTTAACCCATTTAAAGTTATAAGTAGAAAATACAATCGTAATAGTATTGGCCCTGGGACTGAAAATATATTTGTGTTATTTCTGCAAGTATATGGGTCCACCCATTCAGTCATCAGTAGATGAGTTTACGGGATAGAGAGAGTGAATTATCACTAAAATACTATCGGAGAGGAAGTTCCCGATTGCACCTTGCATGTAGTGATTTTGCACAAGATATAAAAGAATTCTCCTGAGTTATCGGTACTCCAACCCCGGGTGTTTTAGTGGTGGTCATTCATTATTCACGTCGTACACTCCGAGCTCTGGAGTAAATCAAGTCTCGAACTTGTACAGAAATGATACTAATATGTCTGTCCGTGTTTTCGCATCTCCACGTATCCGTTTAGCAGTGTGTGTACCTGTTGAGTTTTGGCTTAGTGAGTGATGGGAGACAACTGGTGACTGATATCGGTAGGTGTATCACATACAAGGGTTTCTCTCAAGGTGGCAACACATTAGCTTAGCTACTGATCCCAGACAATCTTGTGCAAACTTATTCACAAGCTATGGAGACGATCCAGATGCTCTCATCTTTTTGTCGAATCCTCCTTTGACATATATTTCTGTCTCGTCTTATATTTCATATTGCTGTATATTATTCTGTTATGTATAAGTATTCTATTTTTGTATACACAAAAGTGTATTTTTATCCAATAAATATTGTGTAAACTAAACTAAATCAAGGGACTGAAAAGATAAATTGCTGCTATCGGAATCGAATGCAGTTCTTTTCAGATCAGGATTAACCACCTCTCGTGTTGGTTTTTCCATCCGAATCATCCTTTCAAATTATAGTATTGTGGTTACAAAAACGAGCTGAGAATGTTGACTGGATCGCGACTTGGTCATGCTCGGGTCGAAGGCCTTTGTTCTTTATCCCCCCCACATCGCTGGAGGCCCTCAGCTGTGGAGAAAAGAAAAGCGACAAGTCTCAATTCATCGATATTTTATTAATGAAAAACTCCACCTACTGGTATAACTGTGTTGCGATCAGATGACAATCCGAAGACGACCGTTTTTTCCATCAGGATACTATAAGGTGTCTCGTTCCCAGCGTCTCTAGCACAGGAGAAAGACATTCGTACATTACGCAGCTTCGGTTTATTCCGATTCTCGTCAAAAGACATCGGGTGGTTGAAAGGACTGATCAGTGGAGGACTGTGCCAAGAACAGTTGCCGGAGAAAGAACAAGGCGGATCGCAAACCCGGAGACAATTTTGATTTTTCAAAGTGAACGAACGCTGCTTCCTTGTATCTGAGTCATCGGTGACAGTTCACACAGAGGACATTTTTGTATCATCGTCATCATTCATTCGGCTGGAATGGTATCAATAAGGGGCCAACCATACTTCGGCCAAATGGAAGAAAATTTTGATTTTTCAAATTAAAGAACGGTGTTTCCTAGCATCTAAGCGATCAGTGGCAGACTAGACTGGTGGTGTATCGGAATGTTCTGTATGTGGACTGCTATTGGCAGTACACATAGAGAACATTTCAATATGCCGGCATTCTATGCAATCAGATCCTTTTCGTCTGTTGGGCGTTTTCCAAAAATCTCAGATACCAAGAGGTATTGGGCTGCATTAATTTTTGGGGCCCCGGCATTCTATGTAATCAGATACATTTCGCCTGTTGGGCGTTTTCACAAAATTCCAGGCACCAACCGGTGTTGGGGCGCATGAATTTTGGGGATCCCAGGGGCCACCCAATAGGGTGCTCTCCGGGAATTTTTCCGGAGGATCATACGACCAGTCCGCCTCTGGGATTGATACACTCAGTTGTTCATCAGAAAAATACTTGCCCACTCAGTATGAAATGTAAATACATTTTTTAAAAAAATAAATACGCTTTTAGATCATGGATTCTGCTGCCCTGTTTGGGAAAGGTTCCGGGGACAATGCCAGTGGCTAAAACATACAAAGACTTAGGAATATTACATTGGAATTAAGCGAAGAACATTAAGACCGACACCTAAGCAACTGTATGCTTACTACATGTATCTATAACACACAGTCACATGGAAATATGTTAACGCAGTCCCTGTCGTCTCTCTTCAACTGTTCTGATACTGTACACGCTAAAAACTAAAGTGTTAAAAACTACACTTGAAGTGCTGTATTTAACACTTACTAAGTGCTGAACTAGCACTTTGTTCAAGTGTAGATATCTCAGAACTTGACAGGTGTTACAATAATACCACTTGACAAGTGTAATGTCGCGACACTTGAAAGGAAACAATGCAGATGACGCGGATCAGGCTCGAACTATCGAGCCTGATCCGCGTCATCTGCGTTGTGTCCTTTTAACTATGTACCCACCAAGCGCAAATCAAATTATGGACGATTCTGGAAGAACCACCAGTGCTGGACACATGGGAAGTGCCATCCATTCAAGTTTCAGATGTCTGACGATTGTAATGTCTAAGTGCTTAAAGCATTGCACTTTGAGTGTTAAAATCAAACCCTAAGAGTTAGAATGGATTTAACACCCTGAAAGTGTCAGTTTTAACACTTTAGTTTTTAGTGTGTAGAAGAAGAACTTTCATTTGCCTTTGGATTAAGAGCCTTCGTTAGGCAAGCAATTTAAATTTAATGTACAACTAGTGTCCTGGCTGCGTGGTCATAAGGCCTCAGAAAACCAATGGTTTTCTGAGGCCTTATTACTACCCAATTCAGGGCCAGTTGTGTATTAAATTTCTGTTTGAGTGGGAACTGAAATTGCGAAATTTGAGGTACTGGGAAAAATCATGGCCAATTATCATCGAGAAAGGGTCCAACAAACGACCGCTATAAACTCCCAAAAGAATCCTTGTAGATAATATATATTTATTTATTTATTGGAGTTTAGCAACACTTTTGACAGCCAGGGTCACCTCGTGTCGGAACAGTTTTACGGGTGGAGGAAGCCGGAGTACCCGAAGAGAACCACCGAGCAACGGCGAGCAACAGTCAGGCTCCCCAACATACTAACTCCACACAAGCGGGGTTAGCATTGGTTGAAGACACAACGCC
Organism: Pictodentalium vernedei; assembly: GCA_031216915.1. Classification (NCBI taxonomy): domain Eukaryota; kingdom Metazoa; phylum Mollusca; class Scaphopoda; order Dentaliida; family Dentaliidae; genus Pictodentalium; species Pictodentalium vernedei. The sequence continues at coordinate 432,056,901 of CM062291.1, read as the reverse complement.
ACCGTGCCCCCACTTCGGCAATGATGGTGAAGTATCTTGCCCAAGGACACAACGCGGTTGCCGCAGGTGGGATTCGAACCCAGGACCTCTCGGCTTGCAACCTGCATCTCTACCTACTGAGCCACCGCTCCACCTTGCAGATAATATTAATACGCTCCTTAATGGTGAGAAGTTACCTTTGACATGTTTGGTATGAAAAATAGGAAAATCTCCTACAATTGCGTATATAAAGACAACAATGTAGAGGTTTTCTGGATAGTCTAAAATTTATGTTATGAATCATTCCCCCGGACCTGTGTCCTTCGAACTTGCTTGTTTTTTATTTATTTATTAGGGTTTTAACCCTTTACCTAACGTAACGGCCAAAACCGGCCAGCGCTATTCTCAAAAATCGCCAATTAATTTTCATTAATTTTTTCATTTTTTGTCTCAAAAACATAGGTTATGACCCCTCGTTGGAACGAGCTCGTCGAGCTCGTTCCAACGAGGGGTCACAACCTATGTTTTTGAGACAAAAAATGAAAAAAATTAGTTATTCAAGAATTATTTTTGCAAGTGTCGTCTGCTTTTCAGGTTATGTAAAGGGTTAACTACATTTTCGACAGCTAGGATCACCTTGTGTCGGACAGTTTCACGGGTAGAGAAACCCGGAGAACCCGGAGAGAACCACCGAGCAACGGCGAGAAACTGTCAGACTCCCCAATGTACTAACTCTACACAGGCAGGGCTAGCATTGGTTGAAGGCAGGTGCACCATCGACGTGCAGTACGCCTTAGTACACAGCGTCATCGTGCACCCGCGTGGGCAGTCGGGATTAAGTGCCGTGCCCATCGACTTTGGTTGGAGTTAGCTTTGAACTTGGTGTCAGGAAAACTTGAAAAATCGAATTAAATTTTGTTTAATGTGGTGATGTATAAGGGTTTTGAATATATGCTAGCCTGCGAATTATCGAAAATTATCTAAAAGATATATCTCGATATCCATCGATTCGATAGATATCGAGGAATATCCCTCAGTAGCTTCCTAAATGACGTCACACTACGCCGCAGCACGTCGCCTTGAAGGAACGATCAGATGACATTTGTCATTATGTTGAAACGTACGCATTTGGGGTCGTATTGGGCTGAATATTGTGCAATAAAATGTCTCGTAGCATATAACAAAAAAGAAAATCTTCTCTATTTCAGCCAGTATCTGGATTTATTTCATGAGTGTGGACTAGAAAATTTTATTTTTCACGAGCGATTGAGCGAGTGAAAAATAATATTTTTTGGTCCACACGATCAACTTTTTCAGTAGCTTCCTAAATGACGTTACGCCTCGGCACATGTCGTCGCCTTGAAGGAACGATCAGCAGCTTTTTGTTATTGTCTTGAAACTGTTTGCTGTCGGGTTGGGCTGAGTATTGCGTAGTAAAATGTCACGTAGCATATAATTAAATGTAAATGTACGCTGTTTTAGGGAATATCGGGAATTCTCTCATTCGAGTGGACCTGAAAGTATTATTTTTCACTCGCGCTAGCGCTCGTGAAAAATAAAAGTTTCAGGTCCACACTCGTGAGATAATTCCCGATATTCACTAAAACAGCGTAGAAATCCTCTATGGGTTCAGGTCCATTCACGTCATAACGTCACTCAGACGCCTAACGTCCAAACAGATGTGTTTTACATGGCGTTCGTACGGGTAATTCACATTCCACGAGTGGTGTATCTAGGACATTTCGTCCCCTGAGTTCCAATATGTTCTATGTGCCTACTGGCACATAGAACACATTGGAACTCAAGGGACGACGTCCCAATGCCTGTGTTGTATCGCTTTACGTTGAATATGAACGGCAATCATGATATAATACCTGTTCGCTTCAGTTGTAAAGCTGCACATTACATTAATAAAAGTTAAATATAAAAATGTAGAACTATTTGATAAAATGACGAAATCGGTTATAAAAACGAGGTAATTTTTGAGAAGCGAAATCATCTGAGGTGTGACGTCTGGGATTGCGAGACTTCAAAAGCTGCGTTCTCCGCTCTCAACTGCTTTGCGCATTCTAGTTTCTCTCAGATGCTTGAACAAGTGTGAACACTTCAATTGTGAGAAAATTGAATGTTATATTGTGGCAGCCGTCACCGTGAGGGTGTCCGTTTTGTATTATCCCTCCATTATTGTTATCATCTAGACCGGTCAATACTTATAGAATGTATACCAGAGAGAGAAAAATAAAGATAGCACAGTTCTGCAAACTCATCAGAATTTGATCGATTCTTATATCATAGCACCTTTTTATAGAAAGACCTGGTTATTGTGGGAGCGGTCGATAGCAAAATGTGTGTATGACAGGTAATGAAGGGATAGCATAATTTTCTTGTTATACAAATAGTATCAATGATCCCTGTTGTCTCCCTGACATGATACAATCACTTCCGCAGTTGAAAATTTCAAAAGCTTAAATAAAAGATGACAAAACTGAAAAACTCGCGACAAAACCATGTACATTGATTAGAGGGGTCAATAGTCTGCAGGTAGAGTATTGACCATCAATACAGAGTGAATGTTAATACAAAATTGAAATTGTCGCTGACAATTTTCGTCATTGGAAGAGATTTTACAGGAAACTTAGCTCCCCTTAAGTTTCTAAACCTGTCAGTAAATCTTACACTAAGTGTATGAGAATTTTATATACAAATTGTAAGTTCGAAATGTTAGCGATGTTGTATCGTCTATATACGCATCATTTCACAAACGTCAAGTATTTTCCTGAAGAGCAAAATAAAAACATAGAAGGTGGCTTTTTACAATTAGGCAGGAATGTGGCTAGAAGGTTTCAGCTGGGGGGGGGGGGGGAGGAGGGGGGTCACCGGTGTAAATTCAACTATGAGTGGTTTCGATAGATGGTTGCACTGCAGCGCTGGGTGATATCTTTTAACCCTTTACCCAACGAAATGTCCGCATCCGCCCGCGTAATATGCAAATACAGCTGCTGAAAAAATATTATTTTTCGAACAATTTCAACAAAACCATATCATGTAACCCCTCTTTGGAACGAGCTCGTTCCAAAGAGGGGTCACATGATATGGTTTTGTTGAAATTTAAAAAAAAAAAATTTAAAAAGGATATTTTTGAAATCGTCTGCGTTGCGTAAAGGGTTATGAACCCTTCTGAAAATTTTCACTTGTCCTGAAACGGTAAAAGCATCATTTATAATGTGTCTGGGTCAGACAATTTACCGGATTCATGTCAGAGTCGAAATTTGGAGGCCATGTCAATTTTAGAGTAGGAAATTTGAAACTCAAGTTTTCAGTTGGAAATAAAAGATCAAAATTTCTCATCAATAGTTGGAATTTTAATATTTTTCATGAACAATGTTAATTTATTGAATTTCCAACTATTTGATTTTAGACCTCGGAATTTCCAATTATTGCAAAAAAATACTCCTAGCTGGTGGGGAGACACCCCCACCCCACCCCACCCACCCCACCCCACCCCCGCCCTGTCGCCACATCCCTTCAATCAGTTTGAACGTTTTACTGTTATTCTCTGTTTGAGCCCATTTGAATAAGAAATTGCGCTTTCACAATCTTTCGATGTTTTATAACTTTTTTTCTGTTTAAAATATTAACAGTGTGTGCACCGTGGCGTATAATACAGACACTGTCCTTTTCAATAATATAAAAGTACTAGCGGGTGAATACCCGGCGTTGCACGGGAGAAGATGGTTATATCAATATACCCTCAGATATGGTCGGCTCAGCCGTTTTCGTAATAGAAGATCAAGGTCAAGGTCACCCCGCACGGACACCCCGATAAAGTCAAAATGATCGACGGGTCAATATGCCCGCACATATGAAATTTTAGCCCGATCGGCCCAGCCGTTTTCGAAATAAAAGGTCAAGGTCACCAATTTCAAGGTCAAGGTCACCCCGCACGGGCACCCCGATAAAGTCAAAGCGATCGATGGGTCAATATACCAGCACATATGAAATTTTAGCCCGATCGGCCCAGCCATTTTTGAAATAAAAGGTCAAGGTCATCAATTTCAAGGTCAAAGTCACCCCGCACGGGCACGGCACCCAATCCATGTTACTCGCAGGGACGAATTACCCTCGTGTACAAAATTTGAAATCGATCGGTCGTGATACGGAGGAGTTCATCCGGAACAAAGATAGATAAATAGAGAGATAGAGAGATAGATCCGGACATTCGCATTTATATATTAGATAAGAGATAAGAGTCGCTATTTTTTAATTTTTTTCCTTAGAAGATTGTAAACCTGTAAAGTACTGTAAGACACATCCGCTAAACAAAAAGCGAAAGGGGACATTCACGTAGTTACTTGCAATTAGCCCGCTATGAAAAGCCAAGTTTTCTTTTGTAACTTTTAATAAACGAAAACAACTGTCTGTTGTTTTCGTTTATTAAACGTAATAAAAGGAAACTTCACTTTATTTTTTACTGATGCCATCGGGGGGGGGGGGGGGGCACCAAAAATTTGCAAGACGTGACGTGACGTGGGGTGGGTGTGTCTCTTTAGTGCGCCAAAAATGTGCATTTCTGTCAGGGCAAAGCCAGCCTAAATATAGGGGCAAGGGGCCTCATATATAGAGATATTGTAAGTTCAAAAGATATTCCGCATCAAGGCGAAAAACCTACGTGAATTGCACTTCTCTTTGAAGCTGGACATGGAAAAAACACTCGTGGTGTATATCCAGCTTCAGCGCAGGGACCCAGGGGAGAAACGGAATGTTAGATAAGGTCTAATCTCATTTAATTTATACAGTAGTCGGAGTCTTACGAGACGTAATCGGTTGGTGGCAGGATATCGTCACGGCCAATTGAGAAACGAGATTCTAAACGATAGAAATGTCTGTCATGACAATGTGTGGCAGGAACGAATCGGTTTTCTCGACAAGTGAAAACACCGTTAAGTCACGCGCGAGATGACTTGTATTGATTCTGCCTCGATATACGTCATCTCCTACCGTTTTGACATATGGACAGATGAGCGTCGGTCCGCCTGACAGTTTAGGGTAAAAAGTATATATACCTTGAAGAGCAGAGCATTAGACACACACTTGGGGTCACACACACGTTGGTGAAGTCCAGGGCAGGGGACTCTGTTTCCTTGCATAGGGGTACCTTCGATCACAGGACCCCGAAACGGCTGGAATCGCCACAGAGGGCATTCCACGATTGATTTAGCTTAAGGTTGATAGGCGGCTACAGTGCCAAATTCGTTGAGAAGGAAAAACCCAAGGTAAAACGTTAAAGTTTAGATTGTCGAGTAGCAGGTATCAGCCTGCAATAGTCAGAAGTGTAGGTTAATTGTATTGTGCGTATTAACCCTTTGAAGCGTCAGACTGATTGCGTTGTGAGTAGTTTGTTTTGCTGTCGAAGTATCGTAATACCGACTGGACATCGGTGTGAGTGACAATTTCGCCCTAGCACAAAAAGGGGCATTTGTGAATCGTGAATTCAACCAGGAACAGTGAACATTTTAATAGGACTTTCACGGAGGACTTTCAAAAGGCACATAAGGTATGAGTAGACAATATCTGACCCAAATCAGAAGTACGGTGGCTTTATAGATGACAAACATTGCTGGTCGGAACCCTCCGACAGCCAGAGGTACAGTTACGCGCAGACGTTGACATTTGAGCCTAAGCGGGTGAAGTTCTTATGGCGAGCTCACGATCATAACATTCAGATTTGTGAAGCTCTTATGGCGAGCTCACGGTAGTAACATTTCCAGTGTGTAGACTATAGTGCCAGTATAGAGCTATAGAATGACTATATGATTGTTAAGAATTATTTAACCCTAGCAACCCATTTTCGGTGAAAAGAATCGAATTGTTGATTGTTGAAATATTGAAACGGATTTATCTTTATGTGTAAATAAAAGAATCGTTGTTACTTTAAATCATTCTTTATATTACGCAGCCTGAAGTGATTAGGAATCACACCTAACAGAAATTGAACCTATCTTAGGCCAATATTGGTAGAGGAGAAATCACAGCGCCGGTCGAACTCAGCTCCCAGCGCCGAGTTCGCGGCACCAGGATTCCGACTCTCCACGTCGGTCTAAGTTTCCCGTAATTTCATCAGCGGGACTAAATAACCCCACGTCAGCCCAGGCCTTACGGGGCCTCAGGTGTCCTGACATTGATTGGCGAGCGGTACCAGGATATTTCTAAAAGGTAAAAAAATGGCTATATCGAAATTTTGTTTTTTTTAACGGCGGTTCTGTTTAGGTTTTGACGCGTTCGGTCAGCTGATGCCGTTCAAGGGTTTAATATCGCAATACAGTAGTCCCCAAGAGGATACTTAATAGCCGCCATAACTGCGGTAGGTTTCAGAATATTTGGGGCGTTTAATTACGTTAAATTACACAGGTAAATTAGGATTAATTGCCATATTGTTTTTTCTTTCTTTCTTTTCCTTCTTCATTCTTTCTGACGAGTGTTGAAGACAGAAAGAAAAAAATCAAAATGGATGTTGTTACACCCCTCGCCCAACTGGTATCGTTAGGCAAGGAAATGGGCCTTGAGGCGGCCGAACTTCAGAAGTTTGTTAAAGATGAGCAGAAACGTGAAGCCAAGGAAATTGCCTTACGTAATGAGGCGAGGGAGAGAGAAGCCCAATTAGAACGAGAGCGTGAGAAAGACGCAAGAGAGGCGAGGGAGAGAGAAGCCCAATTAGAACGGGAGCGTGAGAAAGACGCAAGAGAGGCGAGGGAGAGAGAATCCCAATTAGAACGAGAGCGTGAGAAAGACGCAAGAGAGGCGAGGGAGAGAGAAATTCAATTAGCAAATGAGGCGAGAGAGGGGGAAGCCCAATTAGCAAGGGAGGCAAGGGAGGCAGAACGAGAGCTCGAACAACAGAGGCAGGAGAGAGAATTAGAGCTCCTCAGAGCAAGGGCCGATGTGGAGAATGAAAGTCGGCGCTCAGGGGACGGGAGTGCAGGGGTAGCAATTCATGTCCCACGCCCCCACCTCTCTCATTTTAATGAAAACACGGATGACTTGGACTCGTACTTGGAGAGGTTCGAGCGTTTTGCCTCCAGTCAAATGTGGCCAGAAGACACATGGGCTATGTGCTTGAGCCCTTTGTTGTCAGGTAAACCCTTCGAGGCTTATACCAGTACGCCTACTGCACTTCTCAACGACAACAGTGAGCTGAAGAATGCCATCCTTCGGAGATACCAGCTCACTGAAGAAGGATTCCGGACCAAGTTCCGAGAAATTAAGCAGGAGGAGGGAGAAACAGTACCTCAGTATTTTGCCCGAGCTAGGCGGTACTTTGACCGCTGGACTGATCTCGCAGAAGTGAATGAGTCATATGGAGCCCTGCGAGATCTATTTCTCTGGGAGCAGTTTTTAACTACATGCTCCAAGGAGTTGGGCCTGTTCATCAAGGAAAGGGGTCCGCCCACCTTTGATGAGATGGCAACTGTGGCAGAACGCTACATCGAGGCCCACGGTGGGAGTGTAAACGCACCCAAATCGGCTAGGAGTGGGGCAAACGGGTTGGCAATGGCACCCTTAAGGCAACAGCACCCCAATCCGCCTGCGTCGCACACCAGCCGGAAGGGGAGCACTCCAAGGGCAGCACTTGATTTATCTGCAACAAGCGGAGTCATATTGCCAGGGACTGCTGGCAGAAGCAGGTTAGGACCACTGGGAACATTAGACCACCTCAGCAGGGGGCCGGGAACGCAGCACCAAGGGGTTGGAAGCAAGGTGACCGCGTAGATCCAGGGTCCAGTAGACAGACGGCAGCATTCTGTCAAACTATCGGTCCAGAACACAGTCCCCTCCGGGAATGTATACAAGAGGGAGAATTAAGGCTGGAAGGCGGGAAGGTTGTCCCGATAATAAGTGGCATGTGTGGCATGTGTGAGAGGCTCACAACTTTGCAGGAGAAGGTTAATATGCCAGTGTACCCAGGGTATGTGGAACAAAGGGAGATCCGTCTGCTTCGGGATTCTGGGTGCTCCTCTGCAGCGGTTAGAAGGCAACTCGTTGACGACAAGCAATTGTTGGGTCGTGACCATTTGTGTATTTTGATAGATGGGACCGTTAGAAGGTTCCCCATCGCGAGGATAACTGTGGATACCCCATTTTATTGTGGCGAAGTGGAAGCCATGTGCATTGAATCGCCTGTGTATGACCTGGTCATAGGTAATATCCCAGGGGTGAAGGCAAGCCCTGATGAGTTATGGTCCAGGGGTAGGGGGCCAAGTGAGGGCCCAACGAGGGCAAAGGAAGTTCAAGTCGGTGGGCATGGACCCCCGGCGGTTGCACTCGGTAACGTACCGAGTAAGGAAGGGAAGATTCCCAGGGCGACCCAATCCGATGGTCCAAGAGATGGCCCGTACACGACGAAATGACGGAAAGTTTCAGGAGGGACGACCCCTGTCCAGTTAGGGAGAAGGGACCGCAGGCGGTCCAGGCGAAACGCCAAACAGCGAGGGAACCCAATGGGGTCATCGGAGAAAGTCCCTCAAGCAAATTTATGTGGGGGAGTTGAGCGCCCCAAGAAGTCGGTGTCACTCGGGTGGAGAGGGGAGGCCAGACCCACGCAAATAGCTGGGCAAACTTCCCCAGAATTGAGAGGGCACGGGTCAACACAAGTTGAGGGTGTTAAAGTGGATGGGACCGCTAAGGTGGGCGCCCAGAGGGCCGAGGAAAGGGTCCACAAACCAAAGGAGAAGCATCCTAGGTGGCGGAGACCACGCAGTGAGTGCTGGGGGCGCACAGCGCCCAAGGTGCGCAAGAAGTTGTCGCAATGGACCGGGGGGTCGACGGCACAAGGGCCAAGGGCGGCCAGTGTCGCTCGAACGAAGGTAATGGCCGGGACGAGTGAGCCTGGGGGATATAGCTCCAAGGGAAGCTCTTGGGAATGCGACAATGACAGGGTATGGGGACCCTGGTGGAATACCCGTAGAAATGACGGGGCGAGAAGTAGGGGTGTTTCAAGGGTTACCCAAGGGGATACTGGGAACCGGGCCCCTACCAATGGTCGGTGGTTATAAAGAAGCAATAGTTGGGTGACTGTGGGCCTGGTGTCTGGGACAGGGGCTCCAGTCGCAAATATTTTTGTGGATAAGATGATGAGTTTAGTAAACCCGGTGTTAAGACCCGGAAGGAATTTTCTTATTTTAGTATTATTATTGCTCTGACTGCTGACTAGAGTTGGTTGTGAGTGCGAATGTGAGATACACTGCCCCGTCCGTCGCGTGTGCGTGGACGGGGAGCCTGTGTGTCGAGTTCTGGAAGTATGGGATGCACGAACCCGGGGTTAAGACCCGGGGAAACCACGCTTGTTTTTATTGACGAGAGTTTGTTGGGAATGTGAGGCACACTAGCCTCGTCTGTCGCAAAGGCGCGGTCGGGAAATCTGTGTGTTGAATGTGTGAGTGTGTGAGACACAATTTCAATCCCCTGGTTGAGCTTTGCGAGGGTGAGGCTCAACATAATGCAGGGGTCGTTTGCCCCTTCACAAGACATAGGGGAATGGGAGGTGAAGTTACACTCCGTTGGAATTAACCCATCTGACGCAAAGGCGCGGACTGTGTTACTCGTCGGAGTGATTGCCAAGTGAACTGTTTGCAAAATGGGCGAATGTGTATAAAAATGTGTATGTTTAGGTGTAAATATATAGTATTAGAGAGAGAGAGAGAGTGCTGCAAATCTAAGGATAAGGCTACTCTAGATATGTAAACCCGCAAGACGGGAGCATGTGGTAGCGTGTGTGTCCTGGGAATCGATGTGGCCGACGCATGAGCCCGGTCATGAGCCCCACGACCACTAGGGTACAGTTTTGTAGTCTTGAACATGATGGGTAGATTGTAAAAAAGGTGTGAGAGGCGAGCGTGCGTGGCTTTGCCCCTCGTGTTTCTCTCGGGAAGGGAGTTGTAAGGGCAAAGCCAGCCTAAATATAGGGGCAAGGGGCCTCATATATAGAGATATTGTAAGTTCAAAAGATATTCCGCATCAAGGCGAAAAACCTACGTGAATTGCACTTCTCTGTGAAGCTGGACATGGAAAAACACACGTGGTGTATATCCAGCTTCAGCGCAGGGACCCAGGGGAGAAACGGTATGTTAGATAAGGTCTAATCTCATTTAATTTATACGGTAGTCGCGAGTCTTACGAGACGTAATCGGTTGGTGGCGGGATATCGTCACGGCCAATTGAGAAACGAGATTCTAAAAGATAGAAATGTCTGTCATGACAATGTGTGGCAGGAACGAATCGGTTTTCTCGACAAGTGAAAACACCGTTAAGTCACGCGCGAGATGACTTGTATTGATTCTGCCAGGATATACGTCATCTCCTACCGTTTTGACATATGGACAGATGAGCGTCGGTCCGCCTGGCAGTTTAGGGTAAAAAAGTATATATACCAGAGCATTAGACACACACTTGGGGTCACACACATGTTGGTGAAGTCCAGGGCAGGCGACTCTGTTTCCTGGCATAGGGGTACCTTCGATCACAGGACCCTGAAACGGCTGGAATCGCCAGAGAGGGTATTCCACGATTGATTTAGCTTAAGGTTGATAAGCGGCTACAGTGCCAAATTCGTTGAGAAGGAAAAACCCAAGGTGAAACGTTAAAGTTTAGATTCTCGAGTAGCAGGTATCAGCCTGCAATAGTCAGAAGTGTAGGTTAATTGTATTGTGCGTATTAACCCTTTGAAGCGTCAGACTGATTGCGTTGTGAGTAGTTTGTTTTGCTGTCGAAGTATCGTAATACCGACTGGAGATCGGTGTGAGTGACAATTTCGCCCTAGCACAAAAAGTGGCATTTGTGAATAGTGAATTCAACCAGGAACAGTGAACATTTCAATAGGACTTTCACGGAGGACTTTCAAACGGCACATAAGGTATGAGTAGACAATATCTGACCCAAATCAGAAGTACGGTGACTTTATAGATGACAAACATTGCTGATCGGAACCCCCCGACTAGGTACAGTTACGCGCAGACGTTGACATTTGAGCCTAAGCGGGTAAAGCTCTTATGGCGAGCTCACGGTAATAACATTTCAGATTTGTGAAGCTCTTATGGCGAGCTCACGGTAGTAACATTTCCAGTGTGTAGACTATAGTGCCAGTATAGGGCTATAGAATGACTGTATGATTGTTAAGAATTATTTAACCCTAGCAACCCATTTTCGGTGAAAAGAATCGAATTGTTGATTGTTGAAATATTGAAACGGCTTTATCTTTATGTGTAAATAAAAGAATCGTTGTTACTTTAAATCATTCTTTCCATTACGCAGCCTGAAGTGATTAGTAATCACACCTAACGGAAATCGAACCTATCTTAGGCCAATTTGGCAGAGGAGAAATCACAGCGCCGGTCGAACTCAACTCCCAGCGGCGAGTTCACGGCACCAGGATTCCGACTCTCCACGTACCTCTAATTTTCCCGCGGGACTAAATAACCCCACGTCAGCCCAGGCCTTGCGGGGCCTCAGGTGTCCTGACAATTTCCAACTTGTGCAATTTTTAGAATTTTTTAAAAATATATCAATATATCAACTAATATATACCATCGTTTGTGTTTCAAATCTTAAGGATGATGTTGCACATCACACTCTTAACATAAATACAACATCCGGAGGCTTTATATGTGAGAATATTGGGCTTACTCTGGGAAAATGCCACACGTTAGTAGGGGGTGGGTGTCTTGTTTGAAATGTAGAAAATGTGCAGACAATATTTGGGGAAAATTCTCTCTGATGCACTAAATTCAACCCAAGTTATTTATTAATTGATTTATTTATTTATTTATTGGTGTTTAACGACACTTTAACAGCCAGGGTCATATCGTGTCGGTGACAGGTTTACGGATGGGGGAAGCCAGCGTACCCGGAAAGAACCACCGAGTAACGACGAGCAGCTGTCAGCTCTTCAACATCATAACCCACGACTGTACTACACACTGCACAGCCGTACTGCGTACTACACAGCACAGACAGGGTTAGATTGGCTGAAGACATGTGCACCTTGGCGTGCAGTATGTCTCAGCACGCAGCGTCATCGTGCCCCCACGTGGGTAACTGGGGTAAGTTTCCTTTGGATTTTAATGGGAGAGTGGGGGTGGGTGTCTGAGAAAGGTAGTAAAAAATCTGCACGTAGTGGGTGGGTGGGTGGGTGTAAATAGGAGCCGAATAAAAAATAGGACGTCACGTCTTGCAAATATTTAGTGCCCCCCCCCCCCACCCCCCTGATGCCATAGGTGTTTTCTGAACAATTACACGCCCCTTTACTGGACTTTCTTCTCCTATCTACTATTTTCAGAGGACATAACTTTATCGAAAGTCGATTAACATGACGATATAAGTCAGGAATGAATAAAATTGAACATAACTGCACAGAATAGCGTAGTGTACTTGTTGCGGGTAAAATTACTTGTGGTGTGTTGTGCTTGTGCATGGTCATTTATGGATAGCGCTGTTCGCCCTCTGGAGACCTCATTCTGTGGACGACGGCCTGTTCATCTCCGAGCTTTGTCAAGTGGTGATCGTCTGCATTCCTGGTTTCTCGTATGGTCTTGGTATCCCAATAACAGGCAGGTCTTGTATCTACCTAGTGCCTTTTGGTCGCTTCTATTATTTACTGATATATTCACGATACAGCCTTACAGATTACCAGTTCTTTGAACATTAACAAATATACGACTATAATCACAACCGTTATGCGGACGTCCATACCTCACAAGTTTTACCACCTTCTCTTTCAAATGCACTCTTGCCTTACCCTTTCGTTCCTTCCTATCGTCCATTTTTCAATAGATTTCTTTTTCTTTCTCTTTTTTTTGCACATTTTAAATTACTCACCTTTTACACCTATTTCTCATAACAAGAATGACTGGGACACACACCCGACCAAAATTTATTTCAAAACGTCAAATTTATTATTTTTTCAAAACCTGCCTCTTCCGTTTGAAAAAATTCACTGCATTTTGTATGTGGTAACGACATCAAATAAGCTTAACCCTTTACCCAATGCAGACGATTCCATAATTTATTATTTTAAATATCATTTCTTGAATGTTTTCAAAAAAATTCTACAAAACCATATCATGTGACCCCTCTTTGGAACGAGCTCGTCGAGCTCGTTCCAAAGAGGGGTCACATGATATGGTTTTGTTGAATTTTTTCGAAAAATAATATATTTTCAGCTGTTGAATTTGCATATTACGCGGGCGGATGCGGGCGATTCGTTGGGTAAAGGGTTAAAGCTTACAATCGGATCCACAAACAGAATAGTAGTTATGTATTAATATCTTTGTGTTACAACTGGAAATAAATATTGTTTAAACTATGGATAGCGATGCCAGCACAGACAACCACATTACTGTGAGGAGTGTTTTCTTCTACCTGTCTATTATCACTCGTCGCACATACCTCCATGTTGGTTCAATGGAAAGTTTCTGACCCCACTGAGGTTGAAAAGGGGTGCAATTACTTCGTCGCCTCCCTCCCGCCCCCATCCACCCCAAGATAAACATTGTTTCATCTTAGCGTCTTTACATCTTGGAATGCATTGTCCCTTCCTTGCAATCTACTCTCCAAGAAATTACCAGGTGATACCTTCTTGGAAGAGAAAGGGAAACTCCTGTCATGAATACACACACCGTCAACAACAAACAAGACAGCCCTCCTCACGTTCAGCCTAGATAACATATTAATTTTTTTTTAGTTTGTCTATTTGTGGTTTTTTTAGTATTTGCCTCAACTTCATTATACTGTATTGTAATATATTTTAGTTTTCTTTTCGTCATTTCTCAAGATAAATCTAGGCATTCTAGTAATACAGTACGTGGAGAGTGGATTGTAACTTAATCACCCGCAGAGTGGAGTTATCACCCAAGCTATAACTTTCAAATTTTGTACATATCGATAACAAAAACAAGCAATGTTTCAGCCGATGGACCTCCGGGTTTAACCCGGAGGTCCATTGGCTGAAACTTTACTTGTGCTGGTTATGCTTTGCAACAAATTTGCAATTATTGCTTGGGTGGAATCTCCACCCTGCGGGTGATTTAGTGATAATACGCTCTCCATGTACTGTATATCAACAATTGGAACAGTGTTCTGGGAGCGCGGTGGCTTAGTGGCTAAGCATTGAACTTCAAACCCAAAGGTCCACGGTTCGATTCTGGCCAGCGGGAACTGGGCGGAGGCACTATGGCGCTGTCTACTAAAGCGTATTTCTTACAATAGCGGTTGATGGAATGGTGTTCATCAACCGCTATTGTAATACATTTATTACAATAGCGGTTGATGCAAATTTTTTATCAACCGCTATTATAATAAATTTATTACAACAGCGGTTGATGAAAAAGTTTGCAGCAAACGCTATTGTAATAAATGTATTACAATAACGGTTGATGAACACAATTCCATCAACCGCTATTGTAATAAATTTATTACAACAGCGGTTGATGAAAAAGTTTGCATCAACCGCTATTGTAATAAATGTATTACAATAGCGGTTGATGAACACCATTCCATCAACCGCTATTGTAAGAAATTTATTACAATAGCGGTGTATTACAATAGCGGTTGGTACACTGCACGTCGATGGTGCACTTACTAATGTTAACCCTGCTTGTGCGCAGTTAGTACGTTGAGGATTCAGAGTGTTTCTCACCTCTGCTTGGTGCTTCTCTCCGGGTATTCCGGCTCCATCCACCCGTAAAACTATCCGGCACGAGATGACCCTGGCTGACGAAAGTGTCATTGAACCTCATTAAAAACATTAGAACGTCCATTTTTTCAAGATTTATCATCACATGTGCTCCTGACATTTGGAAGTCGTTAAATAATATATCCCGACCTATTTGTTGTTTGGGGGGGGGGGCGGAGGCTGGGGGGGGGGGTCGTTGTGTTTTTTAAACAACAACAAATAGGTCGGGATATATGTATTGCATTAACACTTTACCCAACGTAACGTCCAAAAACCGGCCAGCGCTATTCTCAAATAGGATATGACCCCCTCTTTGGAACGAGCTCGTCGAGCTTGTGCCAATGAGGGGACATAACCTATGTTTTTGAGACAAAAAATGAAAAAAATAGTTATTCAAGAATTTATTTTGTTTACAAGTTTCGTCAGCTTTTTATGTTAGGTAAAGGGTTAAATGTGCTTGAGGACACATTTCTAATTATTCTATTTCCAGTAAAAAATGAAGTTAATCCTTCTAACCATGATTGCATCTTGCTTCTCCATGAAGAATCTATATTCGCTATTTGGGAATAGACCAAGTAATATTTTCAACGTGCAGCCTTCGGGCTACTCGATTGGGGAACGTGACAACCGTTACTTATTCCCAGTTCTTTATTCGACATTCGTTATCAACCGGTATAATCGGTTGATAACGAATGTCGAATAAGGAAATGGGAATAAATAACAGTCAGCTCGCGCGGAGTTTGAACGTTAGAAAGTCTGGTTGGTGTTTGTAGCTGCTCGGGGTTCTCTCCTGACCCGCAGGCTTCCCCCATCCGTAAAACTTCCCGACACGATGTGACCCTTGCTACTGAATGTGTCGTTAAAGCCGATTGTCATATTCCTATAACGATTGCTTTCAGACAATAGATACATGAAACGTAGGAGCATTTTTGAATAATCAAAACTGGTTTCGTCAAGTGGTCTGCTCTGTTGTCAAATTTGCAGCATTCGGAGAGACTGCTGTTGTTCTGTCGATCAATCAACTTTTCGGAAGAATAACAGAACAAAAAATTCCGATAGACGTTTTTGTGATTGGTGGAGGGGGCGTGCTGAGCCGTCCTTGGCCCTTCCACTAGCTTCAGGCCTGCCTGTAAGCAGTTCCGATGGGAATGGTAATAGAAGACATAAGGGAACAAGCAGTCTATTAAGGTGAACTGTGAATTCACAAGAGAACCGTTGGGAAGCACCAGTCATTTTCGTTGACATTAGACCCACATGTGTGCTTATATAATACTAGCAGGGTTACACGGCGTTGCTCGGGCTGAGGAGTGTATTAAAAGTACCCCTAGTAGACCCCTTTGAAGACCTATATCGGTGAGAAAAATTTTGGTCATAACTGTTGGTACCCCTCCACACCCCAACCCCACCCCCCCGGCACTTTTTTAAACCTAGTCATTAGATTCCTGGTAAAAAATTACCCCTAGTACACCCCTTTGAAGACCTATATCGGTGAGAAAAATTTTGATCATAACTTTTGGTGCCCCTCTACACCCACACCCGATACTTTTTAAAACCTCACCATTAGATTTCCGATAAAAACGTACCCCTAATAGACCCCTTTGAAGACGTATATCGGTAAAAAAAATGTTGGTCGTAACTTTTGGTGCCCCCTACACCCCAACCCCACCCCACACACTTTTTTTAAACCTGACGATGACCTCCGCCATAAAAACGTACTGCTAGTAGACCCATTTTGGACACCCGGGATGGCCCCATATTCATTTCTATGGGGCCACCCCGAGTGTCCAAAATGGGTCTACCAGCAGTACTTTTTTACAGACAGACAGACATACATACAGACATTCTAAAATATAGTATAGAAGATACACCTTGTAAGTGAAATGGTGCATTTGTGATTTAAAGCTGAAAAGGGATAACGACGCGAGCGTGTATCCATCTATGGCAGTAAGTGGTAGACTAATATTACTGAATCAAACAAATAAACACAAAAAGCAACGGAAACGATAGATACATATTCAATAGTAATGGCAGAGTTACAATAGTCCTTTTGTCTTCTCAAGTGCATTCTAATTTAAGTTGTTATTGCGCAGGTGACAGTACGTTGACATATGTAGGAGGACAAGTGAAGTATCTTTCTTATTTGCGTGGGTGTGCTTGGTAATTTATCTCGGATGTGGGGCGACATATCGGCATCCATTTAATGAACGTAAATTGGTACTCAACGCGACCCAGCATTTTCAACAATCTTTCTTTATTTGGCGACAGCTCAGCTTCCCAAGGGAAACTTGATTCGGCTTAAAATTTTTGTTAAACTTTCACATTAGTTTCGTAATAAAAATTACATGAAAGTTATATATTCTTCTGATCAGAGGCAAAAGCAGTGCATGCTGTTGGACACTTTTCAAAAATGAAGTTTTTTCCTGTCCAACATCCCACGAGTTTCTCAGTTAGAAGATGATTTTCCGCATAAAAGGTAACGAAAATATGAAGAAAAATTTGTTTGGGTTTCGCTACTTAATGAGTACAAGTTAACAATGAAATTAACAAAATGACTGATAGGGAAAAATACAAGCCACTTCTAAACGTCTTGGAACAAGTATTCAATTCACGAATTTCATAAATTAAATTTAATATTCAGTAATAGATGCAGTTGCATTTTTACTGCATGCCTCGCTATTTATTTCGGATGATGAGTGTGCAAAAAAATTCGTTTTTGTTGGTTTTCCGCATCACACGGTACAGTTGTCGTGGACTTGTTATCCATTCGTGGGCAGTTATGCCCACGCATGCGTTTACCAGGTAATAAAAATCATCATCACCAAAATTTTAATTAATGAAGCACCGGGTTGTACTCGGTGCTTCATTAATTAAATTTTTGATGACTTTTCCTATAATAAGTGTTTGCAATCTTTTATTATTGCGTCCGTCGAAAGACTGTCAACCCGTGGAAAGTGACTAATCCACGGAGGCCGTACTACAGTACGTGGAGAGTGGATTGTAACTAAATCACCCGTGGAGTGGAGTTATCACCCAAACTATAACTTTCAAATGTTGTATATATCGACTAAAAACACAAGCAATGTTTCAGCCAATGGACAAATTTGCAATCATTGCTTGGGTGGAATCTCCACTCTGCGGGTGATTTAGTGATAATACACTCTCCACGTACTGTATAACCACAACTTTCCTGTGGCGGATAGTTTGGAGACTTTACAATTTTTTTATGATCATAAAACAAAGGCCAAGTTCGATTTTCAGATGTGTTATGCACATAAGGTACCGCAATTTATTGTCTGAAAACCCATTCACATTGATAGTCTCTGCATCGTAACTTTATTTTCCTTGGGTGGACAGATTGGAAGGCCGACAGCTCTTTTCAATAACAACGAAAGATTTCCGTTTTCAGATTTACAATGCACAAAATTGTAAAAACAAATTATTGGGGTTTAACGACACTTTCGACAGCCAGTGTCACCTCCCGGGGGATAATTGTGCAGGAGTACCCGAGGATAACCACCGAGAAGCGTCGAGCAGCTGTCAGGCTCCCCAATGTACTCAGCACAAGCAGGTTAGTTAGAATTGGTTTACGACAAATGCACTACCGACACGCAATACGCCTTCGTATACAGCACCACCGTGCCCCCTACGTCGGAAATCCAGATTAGACGCCTTGCCCAAGGACACAAAGCAGGAAGTTGCCCCCGGTGGGGATTGGACCGCTAACATTTCGGCTTGAAGTCCAGTGCCATACCACTGAGATACCGCGTTCCCAATGCACATAATTCAGATTTATGGTCATGGTTGTGTGAAAACTCATTTTTTATTCTTTGGCCATATCTTTACTAGCCAACCCTGTTAAGGCCAATTTACGCTTTTGTTCAAAAACTCCATTCAACATTTCGATGATAATGTTCAAGGAAAAATGTTTTATGGTGTATATGATGTCTTACGTCTTGAACCAATCAGATTACAGCTATCGGTCACATGGTATATAAAAAAAAATCCATAAAACATTTCATAAACGATCTTGAACAAAGCTTTGTGGTGTAAACAGGGACATCTAGTGACCTTGAACTAGCGCGAACATCATCATACAAATGTTGGGCGGAGTTTTTGAACAAAAGCTGTATCGTGTAAATTGGCCTTTAGATTGATTGCAAACACGACAGATGTTCAAAAAGTCCCAAAATATGTTTATTTTCAGATTCCATGTGGACATAATCCATAGTTTTGGCCCCTGATTGTTCAAAACGGTATTTGTTTGCTTGTTTTTTGTGGTCTAACGACACCTTCAACAGCCAGGGTCACATCATGTCGCCAGATTTTAAGGGTGGACGAACCTGGAGCGAACCACCATGCTGCGGAGAGCAAATGTGAGACTCTCTAGCCCGATACAAGCTGAATCAGAAGCGGTTAACCCTTTACCCAACGAATCGCCCGCGTAATATGTAAATTCAGCATTTGAAAAAATATTATTTTTCAAAAAATTTCAACAAAACCATATCATGTGGCCCCTCGTTGGAACGAGCTCGTCGAGCTCGTTCCTACGAGGGGTCACATGATATGGTTTTGTTGAAAATTTTTTGAAATATTTGAAAAAATTATATTTAAAATAATAAATTTTTATATCGTCTGCGTTGGGTAAAGGGTTAAAGGCAATTGCACCATTGACAGTACAGAGTGCTACCGTGCTTCCACGTGGGCAATCGCGATTAAGTGTCTTGCTCAAAGCACAGCGCAGATGGTATGGATCGGGGTCAACCCGTCGACCCTCCGGTTCAGTCCCGTTCAGAGCCCAGCGCGTCAACCAATGAACCAACGCGATCCCACACAAAAGCTTTACATTCATGACGAGGTTTTCAATTGAAATTTGACTGTTTTGTCTTATGACCCTGAACGGAAGGTAAAGTTTGATTTTCACATTCCAAGTACTTGTAATTCCACAATTACTATTCTTTATAGGACACAAATGTTATTGTGTGTTTTTTGCGTATATATGACAGTTATGCTGTTATGGTTTATGATTGTGCAACACCTTACCCAGCGTAACGGCCCAAACCGCCCAGCGTTATTCATGAAAAAAAAAATAGTTATTCAAGAATTTTGTTTGCAAGTGTCATCTGCTTCTCATGTTAGGTAAAACATTAAATACTTCTGGACTTCCGCACATGGGCAAGTGGAAGGGGTATTAAAGTCTTATAGTCAAGTCTGTTCTAGTTTCATCTCCATTTTCTTTTATATTTTTATATACATTATTCCACTAGCTTTGTGAAAAGAATAAAAACTTCTTTGGCTCTCATGTATCGTCCCTTGAGTTCAACAAGGCACCATTTACAATACTGAAGCATTGCAGATGGCGTCTTGTTGCACTTGAAAAAAAAAATATTGCGAAGTCCAGCTTGAATCAAGTAAAATAGCACCCCAGCAGAATTTGTTTCGTATTTATTTATCGACAGTTGAGGCTGCATAATGTTGTATGCAGGAATGTGCATGGAAAATTTGAACCAGATCGCTTCCCAGTCGGAGTCAGGACGAATTTCTCTGTCTGCTTTCGTAATGATAGTTCTGTGTCAGGAGAGATGATTGTTCTCTAAAAACAGACAGGTATTATGCCGCAGGAAAACAAAACTTCGTTATTAGTGGATTGTAAATGCTACTTTTCATCCATTTTGAGCAGCCAATTACAGTTTGAATCTCTAGCGATAGCTAGAAATCGTCCCCTGAGTTCCAATGTGTTCTATGTGCCAGTAGGCACATAGAACACATTGGAACTCAGCGGACGAAACAGTAACGCACAGTTAGAGAATGCTGACATTTTAAAAACTGAAAAATCGTTTTTGCAAAATGCAATTTGTGTGTAAAAAAACCTCCCCAAATATTCCAAATATAAACAGGATGTTTGAAGTTTATAGAGATTCCACACTGATAAAACAACATTTTGGAAACAAATAAGAGATGAAAATACAAAGAGATATATATATAATAAAACAATACAAAACGATGAATCCATTTATACATGAACAATTGTATTCTCCGAGAGATAATCGGAACTTTCATAAAACTACTAACACAGAATAATATTTATTTATTTATTTATTTATTTATTTATTTATTTATTTATTTATTGGTGTTTAAGGTCACAGATTTCTGCACAATGGCTAATCGTGACCACGACAATTATACGGATGGAGGAAGCCGGATAACCCGGAGAGAATCAACGGCGAGCAACTGTCAGCTCCCCAACATACTAACTCCACACAAGCAGGGTTAGCATTGGTTGAAGACAGGTGCACCATCACCATGCAGTACGCATTAGTATACAACGCCGCTGCCCCCCACGTGGGTAGTGGGGTGAGGTGTCTTGCCAAAGGACACAACGCGGTTGCCGCAAGTGGGATTCGAACCGAGGACATCTCTGCTTGCAGCCTGCATCTCTACCTACTGAACTACCGCGCTCCCAGAACAATATGCACCATCATAAAACTTTATTGGTTACAATACGGTGGTGTTAAATAGTCAAGTGATGACTGAAGACAAAAGCCATAATACTGGACAAAGTGGATTAACTCAATTAATACATGGTCATTTATTTTACTCAATCCCAATCTACCAACGATCGTTTTCTGTAATGCAATGGTCGACTGAGAAGGGTATTTCTTATTTTGCAACAAAAATTGCGAAATGGAAATTTTTTTGGCAAAATGAGATTTTTCTTGCATTTTGCAAAGTTTGAAAATGGCAGCTCAATCCCTGATTAATAACTATTGGTTTAGCCTGATCATTGTCAATATCCACCACAGCTGCCATGAGAGTTATTGTCCTAGGTGATGCGAATGTATATCCATCTTTTAGTTGGCATTTCGGCGCCTGAGTGCTAGAATGTCCTATGTCCCCTATGGGATATAGACCATTCTAGCACCCAGCCAACGATTTGTCTTCCTCTTAAAGCATAATGGAACTAAGTTAACAGCTTGTGTTATACCTCACGTTTCTCAGAATTAAAAACAAATGCATCTGAACTGTGATTAGGAGTGAGCGTATTTTTTTTGTTTTTCACCCAGCTTCTCGTTTCCTAATAAAAAGTTATATCCGGGGCCACTAGATATCCTCAGCCAAATGACAATTTGGGGCCATAATTTTGTTGTGATTGGCTATAATATATAATGCTTAATAATGGTGATATAGACAAAATATTCAGCTGATAATCTTGGTTCAAAATGTGTATTGTGAGGTGCATTTCAGCTGGAGGTCAAGGCCGCAATGACAAACCAGACTGTTTGGCAGCTGCCATTGTGCAGATGACAGATGGAACAGTTTTTGTGTATATAAGATTTGTGAAATCCTTTTAAAAAAATTAATAGAAAGCCCCGTATGTGTTTATTTTGCCAGAATGTTCATTTTGTCTTGTAACATCGTCAGTGGGGGAATAAAGAATTTCCATAACATGGTTTTATCGCAACCATGCACGAAAATTGGAAAGTTATCCCAAACTGAGAAAAGTTTTTCCATTTTGGCCAATTGTTCGAACAATCAGCTGTTTCAATGAGATGAATGTATTTAAATGATAAAGAAAGATGATTGTGAGTGTTTTTTTTATTTTTTATGCTTATTTGTTTTAGAAGGATTAGCAAGCAAGCTATACAACTTATATTAACGCCTCTCCGTGGCCCAATAGCGCAGGTGTGCGTGAAGACTTTTGTAGCGGCAACTTTGTGGTCTCACTCTTCTCAAATAATCGAAGGGATCTTTCGCCTGCACGTAGGGTGCCTCTCTCCACACAGGGGACAGCCATTTTACATCCCCACCCGATAGGACGGTACGATGGGACAGCTTCATCTCCACAATGGATGCTAGCAGATAGTGTTCGGACTCTCCGCTAAACTGCGAGTAGGTGTTAAGATTCATTTCATTTTAACAAAATGTGTTTTGGAAATATTCTGAAAAGCGCCAAAATACGCTTTAAATCATCGATATTTAACCCTTTGAGACTTTAATTATCATAACGTTCAAACGTCACTGGGAATTCAGTTTCTTCAAGATATATTTCACATTAGTGATTAACTGGTTGTGGGCTATATTATTTTTGGTGGTCTGAAATTTGTTATTCAAAACTTGTTTTATTACAAATTATTGGAGAGTGCCCACGTGCACTCTCCAATAATTTGTAATAAAACAAATTTATATAAACAAAATATTATTTGTGTTTGAATGAATATGAAATATAAGCAAGGAAAGTGCTCTGGTATCCTCATTTTTTTGATAGTGGCTTCTTGCACTCAACCAGTTAAGAAGTCTTGACAGCAGGATTATATTAGTATTTTAAGCTGCGATAACCTTTGGCTCAACGGTTGTCACTGAGCAATATTCGGGAGAAAATAGGAATTGGAATTGAGGTTAAAAAAGTCGAAAAATAATAACAAAACAAATGACCGCAAAGTATCAACGCGCTGTTTGATTTCGTGCATCATAACACTACAAAAGTATCAAAGGGTTCAATCTGAATATGGAAAAAAAACAAGAAAAAATGAATTGTTTATATAATCTAAAAAAACAAAACAGTAACAAATTTGACATTTACTATAACATTGGAATATAAATCCCATCCAACGATACTACAAATTAACATCTATAAGGTTAAATAGAAAAAAATGTTATTAGCTACATTATTGTCACCGTCTCCACAGACGTCATTGGTAACGTCACTCATTGGCGACGCGTAAACCATTCAAAACTCATAGCCCGGCGACCCGTGTATCACATACACTCCAAACACAGCATATCACCACGAAAACATTGGTGACATCATACAAGTGATATCGTCACTGATGTTGTCATTGATGACTTCACCACTTTTTCTACAATAAGTCTGTTCACGTAAGTTGCCGTGGTTAATCCATATATAATGTGTAGACATGGTTTTGATTTCCGCTTGCTATACATTATTCAGTTTCGAAAGCTTTCCACTCGTTCAAGTACTTTGAAAGAGCATCACATTATTTCTCACTGACTTTACGTTAAACTGACGTTGCATGGCAACGTTAGGAAGCAACAATAATCAGTCGATTATTTGCGTTACATGCTGGCAATAATTGTTGTTAGATTTGCCAAATGAATAGGAAGACAGATAATTAACTTCTCCACTTCGACGAAAACGTAATTACAAGCTTTTATAAAATATATCAAATGCATTTTGTAATTACCGAAATCAAAGAATATTGTTGAGTATTACTAACGCAATGACGGTAGTACTAAGGCGATTGGGGCGGACCTGATCAAACCAGTTATTTCTGGAACAATTGCTCATAGATACACAAAATAATCCGATATTGGTAGCGCTACACTCTTTCTGGATCAAGTTAGAAAAACAAACACTGTTCAGACGCATGTTTCGACATATGGTTAAATATCATTGGGCCGTTGTCAATAAAGTCTTTGTTTTAAGTCAATCCATAGTCTTCATAGACAAATGCAGAATGTGCAAATGATTAACGAGTAATTAGTAACCGATGCTCGCCATCTGTTTCTCAAAAATTTGAGTCACAAATTAGGTACTTCCAAAAGCTGAAATGCTAACATTATATAAACTTCTTCTACCACATTAATGCAAACGTGAACCCTTAGGCCTAAAAATAATTTTTGGTGTGGTACGTCCTTTGGACGTACCACACTCAAAATTTATTTTACCCGTCTTATGGTCCAAAATTTAATTAATGTTTCGTCTGTATTCAGACCAGTGTTTGAAAACACAGCCGTGTTCTTTGCGTTCACATGTATGCATTCGACGTTCACGTGTCCTCCGTGACATTAAGAACACTACCGTCGAACCTGCCAAGCGGGTATAAACGAAACACCACAGTCGATTTCCGCCGCCTATAGTCAAGTATCCATGCTTGTTATTTAAGTTCTAAAATAATCCGAGTTGTAAATGAACCAACGTTTTCAGTTTTGGTACTTTCAAAACCTAAAATGCTAAATTTGTTTAAAATTCGTCTACCACATTAGTCTAAAGCTGGCTCCTAAGGCCGTACCGCGCCGAAAAAAATATTTTGCGGCTTTATGGTAGTCGGTGACATTCGGGCGTCATTGTCGATTCAACAAACGGTTATAAACGAAACTCCTCGGCCGTTTTCGCCCCCAATAGTCGTCGACCTCAGTTTGATGAAGTGATCGAATACGTGGTCCCAAATTAACTAGAAGGCAAAGTTATTTCATGTCCGTAATGAATGCGCGCGATTGACGCAAAACGAAGAATAACTCAACAGCGGTCTTAGCTAAATGCTTGTCATAGTCTCTCCCTTTCAACAGCCAGGTCATGTCATATCTGACAGTTTTTAGGCAGAGCACCCAGAAGGAATCACCGAGCAGCGGTGAGCGTTTTTTAAACCTTCCAACATATTAACCCAGTAGAAAAATAGTTTGAAGCGGTTGGAGGCAAGTGCCCCATTGGCATACAGTATATCTCTTACTACACAGGGGCACCTTTCCCGTGGGTAATCAGGATTAAGTGTCTTGCCCAGTAGTGTTCAACCGTTGATCAGAACCGGCCACTACTATCAGTCGATTGTGGACAATCGGATGACAACGGCAACGGCCCCTGGAACATCGGTTCAACAGATTATTGCCAAGCATTTTGTGATGATTCATAAACCGCATTTTATTTTCTTTTGCAATTGTTCAATTGTTAATGTAAAATGATGTCAATGATACCATTCATTAAAGTTGACTCCCCCCCCCCCCCCCGCCCCCCCCCCCCCCCCCGCCCACAATGTGTATTCTTAATCTCTCTAGATGCTCCTTTACAAGATATACAAGTTAAATGACATGAAAAGCTTACAACTGAGCGTATTTGCGGCAATCGCCAGTTCATACCGGACAAGTGACTCGGGTCGCAGTAAAATTACCAGTTGCGTGCACTTGGGCGGTAAACGTGGCTCAGAGAGCCACGTTTACCGCCCAAGTGTGCGCGACTGTTAATTTTACTGGGTCTGAGTCAATGGAGTTTAACACTGTCAAATATGTTCAATTTATAATGTAGTTCTTTCGAGTCTTGACTTATATGGTAGTTAACGGACTGTAAACCCGTAAAATAAGTTCAATTTAATGTTGTTCATTCGAGACACGACTTGTCTAGTAGTGCACGGTATTACAATCGGAATCGGCCGATTGTGAGCTCAAATAACCTGTACTCGGTCAGCGGCCGTTTGTGGTAATCGGTTAAACATCACTGCCGAGTGACTCGTAATCTTACTAACTCAGCACAAGCAGGATTAACAGAGGACTGTGCTTAAAAGTGATCGCTATCGTGATCCGCTCGCGAGCACACTTAAACCATTGGGACGAGATTTCGTAAACAAAATATTGCGATATCAGGACAACAAACCAAAACAGAATCTCAGCTTCAATGTTCTCACACTTCGGATTTGAAAGGTGGGAATTTGTCATAATTTAGATCTGCACTCTAAAATGAGTTGGGTTTAACCCTTTGGACTGTAGTGGTATCTTCTATGTCAGTTCAATGACAGCAATCAGAAGAGTCCATGTTCATTATTTCGCTTAGACTAAGCAATATTTTCAACGTGCAGCCTCGGGCTGCACGATGAAAATATTGATTTGTCTATCCCACACATTTACTGAACTGCCATCCTATGCAATGACGTTATGACGTATCATGTTCCCGGTCGGAAAAGCTGCCGCTCGGGTTCAAAGGTTTAAAATTAACCCAAATCAACATGGTTGAGTGAATATGAACCCAATTGATTTGAGTTGATTTTAACCCAACTGATTTTAGGGTTGATTTCTCTATGTCATTCGTTCTACTTCCATCAACACATGAGGGTGGGTCTTTAAAATGTGTCTGGGTCCATTTGTGTAAGTTTCAGTCATTATCCGGTTATTTCTGCAAATTAGGTATACTCCCATGAATTCGAAAACACCCTCAGAACACGCCTCACCCTGTTAGAAATCACTCGACCGCAGACTAACTATGTGTCAGCATAGACACGATGACTGTGGCGCCTCCAGTAAACAAAATGGAAGAAGGAAACACGCGCCACCCTAACAATGGGCTGAGTGCATGCGCATTGACACTAAATATCACCATGGTGACGGCATCGCAACATGAATGCTCACTCGCGCTACCATGGCAATCACCATGATGTCGCTGGTCACATGCCTTAATGATGCCACTTTCTGAATCTGGCAAATGATGGCCGATCCATCCCTCTCTCTAACTAGTATCGTTCGATACTGTTAGTGAAATTTGGGCGCTTTGTACCGCCTTGGTGAATTTCGTATTTCGGTCTCATAGAAGTGATAGATTATCAAAGTATCGGAAAAGGACTGTTCCTAATATACAAAGGCCCGGACAAACATTATGTTGATATTCCGTGTGTAATTGAAGAAATGGGAACATTTAATGGGATATTGCCAAATTTCTTAGCTTTCGATCGCCATTTTGGTTGCCATCTTGATTGTGTTTGTCGTATTTTTTCTCAAAAGGACGGTTGGTATCCCATCAAAACAATTCTTGGGCTGCTCACCCATATGTCTGTTTTTTTTATCATTTTATAGTGGCTGAAATGTCCGGGAACATAATCGTAAAAATGGTTGTCATCTTGGATTCCAGTGGCCTCGGCGGTCACACGTCAATTTTTTTCATGATAACATGAACATTTTTCGAGTAGGCGTCCTAAGCAAAGAAAAAATACGTAAGCTAATCCAGAGGGTCTCACGTGGGCATATACCCCCTCCCGCCCCGACTACTTTGTCTATGAAATCTCGACCCACTTGTGTAATTATATCTTGACCAGGTCGTGATCTGCTCGAGAAAAGTAATGCTTTACCGATCACGACATTGTCTGCACCAGTAATCATTTTTGATAAGATAACATAATTATAATTCGTCCTTTGAGTGGAACAATAGGAATCTGTGAATCACAAATTTCTTTTCGAATCGAATCTCGAATCGAATCGTGTCTCTGATATCGACATCGAATCGAATCCCAAATCGAATCTTAAAAGACAACTTATTTCATACTGCATCAAACGGAAGTTACGGAACACTGTGATGACCCTTACGCGACGGAGTGAACACCTTAAACACCAATAACTAAATATTCTCTGCAGCACCGTCGCTGAAACAGCTAGGCCTATTGTCCATAGTTTTAGTTTTTGAAGGCCTAACTTGTTACTATTCACGTTCTTAAGAACGTGAATAGTAACAAGTTAAGCCTTCAAAAACCAAAACTATGGATAATGTTCTGGGCCAAATTCACACCTTACCTAACAATTAAACATTGTCAATTACTCAAATAAATAGGAATTGAGCCTACATGCATGAATTTTCTAATGACAGTTTTATCCTATTTTTGTTGGAAATGTAACAAATTGAAGTTAGTATGAGAGATTCGAAAAAATCGAATCCTGAAACTGATTCGGGATCGATCTCGAAGCATACGTATGGTATCGATATCGAATCGAATCTCGAATATTCGCAGGAACCTATGGAACAAGGCGCCACCTTGAATGTTTTAGCATTGCAAATAGCACCTTGTTCCACCCAAAGGGCGAATTGAACTTATTACATGTTGAGAATTTATTTATATATTTATTGGGGGTTAATGACATCTTCGACAGCCACGGTCACCTCGTGTCGGACAGTTTTACGAGTGGAGGACGCCGGACCACCCGGAGAGAACCACCGAGCAACGGCGATGAACGGCGAGCAATTGTCAGACTCCCTAACGTATTAATTCCGCACAAGCAGGGTTAGCATTGGTTGAAGACAAGTGCACCATCGACGTGCAGTACGCCTTAGTACACAGCACCACCGTGCCACCAATTGGACAATCAGGATGAAGTACCTTTCCCAAGGACACAACGCAGCTACCTCTGGTGGTGATCGAACCGTGGACCTTTCGGTTTGAAGTTCAATGCCGTAACACTGAGCCACCGTGCTCCCAAATGTTGAGAAAGTGTCTGCACTCGTAAACCTGCATTTATACCATGATTATCTATTCCACTATATATGAAAAGCCTATGACATAAATTTTAGCTTTACACGCCAACCGTGGTGGGCACGCCAGCAATGAGAATTCAATAGTAAAAATGTACACCTACAGTAGAACTACATCCAAATTGACCTTTGGTGACGTCGATTGGAATGCAAACTTGTCTAAATTTATCGCACATCGCCTCGCGAAGAGTAAAATTGAAGTGGCAATTATTTATTACGTTTTTAAATCGGTTTACCTCATAAGATGCCAAAAATTAACAAACATGCATTGTCTCATGTTAATAAAGCATCCATAACTCGAAATAATATGTTATTAAAACGAAAAAGGCTCAGTTTCTTTTTCCATTTCGTTTCGGCGATAAAACTGACAGCGGAAGTACCGCCCACCGATGCTCCTGTAAACAAAAACAGATTCGCACGTATGTACGTCTGCTGCTCAGTATAATCGAGAAAAAATAATAGCGACTCTTAATAATCTGACGATCATGGTATAAATAAAATATACCCAAAGTAGCTTGATGTACCAAATGTTCACAACTCGTGGTGAAGTGGTGTTGACCGCGCGCCGAAGGCTCGCGGTCAACACCACTTCACCACTCGTGGTGAACATTTGGTACACCAAGTTACTATGGGTATATTCTAAATATCTCCCGTTGGAAGCAAATTTTACCCTCGTTTCACTCTCAGAGTAGCTTGGTATACCAAATGTAAACCACTCGTGGTGAAGTGGTGTTAACTGCACGCCAAAGGCTCGCGGTTAACACGACTTCACCACTCGTGGTGAACATTTGGTACATCAAGCTACTATGGATATATTCTCTATATACTTCCCACATGTAGAGACGAGCAAAATTCTTTCAAATGCCGGAAATTAAAGTTTTTTGTAATAGTTCAAGTGAACTGTTGCATTTGAAGCAACAGTCTTTAAGGGAGAATGTCAATAGAAGGCGCGTTTGCGTGTAGACAGCACTTAGCAACTCTTCAACAGCGGCAGAATTGATCCAGAAAATGATTTGCAACAAAATGAAAAAGCCGAAACTGAACAAAATGCATTATAAAAAGTAATTCCGAGTTATTACACGAATTATATAAACATGGAAGCAGCATGAACCCATTCACACCGACAGATCTATCGAGATAGCCATCATGGTTTACCTTCTTCATCATTGGAAAAGATTTACGGGTATGTTAGTTCTCCTTAATTTTCTAAAGCTGTCCGAAAATGTAACAATAAAGGTGCGGGAATTTCATATACAAATTTTATTACATTCCAAAGTGTGATTTACTGGGATTTGGAGGTTTGATTATAAACTATAACTTCACAAGTGAATTATGCAATCAACAATTGTGTCATGTATCTGTGCGCGCAAACGAAGACGCTTTGCCGTGGGTGTAATGGGTACTTCATTGTTTTTTTGTTTTTTTAACCCTTTACCTAACATGAAAAGCAGACGACACTTGCAAAAAAAATCTTGAATCACTATTATTTTCATTGTTTGCCTCAAAAACATTGGTTATGACCCCTCATTGGAACGAGCTCGACGAGCTCGTTCCAATGAGGGGGTCATAACCTATGTTTTAGAGATAAAAAATGGAAAATTAATTGGAGATTTTTGAGAATAGCGCTGGCCGTTACGTTATGTAAAGGGTTAAATAATATAATTATCGTTAATAATGAAAAGTAATAAACAGAGTAATCGCTTGACTGGACGGGTTACGTGAAATAATTCATTCGAGGCGAGGGACTATATTGTAAAACACTCGTGTGCATTCGCGCACTCGTGTTTGTACAACGTCCTTCGCCTCTCATGAATTATTTCACGTAACTAGTCCAGTCAGGCCATTACTCTCTATGTAATTTTTGCGACTTTGTATCGTAGATGTGCGCATCATCTCACAAATTTCACACATTTTGCCGAAATGCTCTTATTAAAGAATTGAACCAGGAGTGTTTCACTTCTGAAATGGCATGTAATCCATCATATAATTTTTCCCAAAAGTATCGAGGGACTGTTTTTAATTTTCTGGCTCCCCTCCAGCGCTTTTTTGTATGAAAATGAATAAATTCACCAGTCCAAGAAACTGTCCAACATCCACGAAAATGATATTCTTGTTTTGAACTATTTATTAATATCAATTCTTTACTGTTCTTTGAATAAATTTTATTTTTCCAAAAGTTTGGTTTGATGTAACTGGAATTTATCATCAAAAAAAAAAATAGATGACACTTTATTATTCTGAATTAAATACTAAGAGTATGTTTTTAAATTTGCTGGTGGAATTGTAATAAATCCAATTAATACAGATGGAAACACATTTTTTAAAGTAGATTTAAAGTCTAAAAGTTTCTGTAAGGGAGGTAATCACATCACCAGCTCTTCATTTCAATGTTTTTGTTCTTTACGTAAACAGTACTTGCGTTTCGCGTGAAAAGGTTAAGAATCCTTACGTAAAGCTGACGTAAAAAGCAGAGAAAATTGAAACAATTATTACATAAAAATACTTATTTATCTTCAGTTATCCTGTGTTATCTACGGCACTCTGTTTTCTGTAAATATCGATCTCTCGAGGTCCATTATCATTCCATACGTCATCCTAATATAACTATCCGATAATCTGTCTGGCAAATATTGGATGTGAATTATCAAAGAATACCAGTGTTAATTACTTATCTTTCTCATTTATTAATTTACCGTCCCTGTAAATTCGGTCACGCAAGAACTACGATCATCACCATATGGACCGGTTAGGAAGGGGAAAATGGATATATCTGAAATCCTTCAAGGCTTTTCACTATAGCCACTGTAGGCTTTCGCAATAGTCTGAGGAATCGGCCCATTCTTCAAGTTGAATAAACTGTTGTATACTGAGAGATGAGAGTTCGAGGAATGCACTTTTATTATTCAACTTAAATCGTCACTCATACAGTTAAATCTAGAAGTCCTGTCACGATCTGTGCGCTTATCTGGGCTTAAATGCGCGTAGGAATTGCGCGCAATTGCCATATCGAATGGCATCCAAAGCATGGAAGGTTCTCCTGTTTGCTCATAGCAGACACGGGCAATGTTTCTGTCATTGGACCTCCCGGAAGTCCATTGGCTAATACATTACTTGTGCAGAGGCCATGTGTACAAAATTTGATAGCATTACTATGGGTCATAACGCGTAGATTAACGCGCAGATCGACGTGCTATTTGTCCGCTTTTCATGACAGGACTTCCAGTTTTAACTTTACTAAACGAAAGGGAACGCGGTGGCTCAGTGGTTAGAGAAATGAACTTCAGGCCGAACAGTCGACAGTTTGATCCTGACCAGTGGTGACTACGTCGTTTCCTTAGATAAAACACTTAATCCTTTTGTGGCGCGGTGGAGTTGTGTACTTAGGCGAACTGCACGTCGATGGTGCACTTGTCTTCAACTGCTGTTTACTCTGTTAGTGCAGAGTTAGTATGGGATATCTGACAGATGCTAGCTGCTGCTTGGTCGTTCTATCTGGCTACTCCAGCTTCCTCCACTCGTAAAAGCGTCCAATACGTTGTAACTCTGGCTGCTGAAAGTGTCGTTAAACCCTAACAAATAAAAATTAAACAAATAAATAAATAAGTGGTCTAATATGCATTGTATATACGGTAACAGTTAAAACTAGAAGTCATGTTAAGAAATGCACACAAATAGCACGCCAATATTCGCGTTGATCTACGTGGTATCACATTCTGTACATATGGCCTGTGCACAAGTAATGTTTCAGCCAATGGACCTCCGGGTAACCCGGAGGTCCATTGGCAGAAACATTGCCTGTGTTTGCTGTGAGTAACCAGGAGAACCTGCCGTGCTTTGGATGCCATTCGATATGGCAATTGTATGCAATTCCTACGCGCAATTAAGCCTAAATAAGCACACAGCTCGTGACAGGACTTCTAGTTTTAACTGTATATATGTTACAGTCAATGTCTAAAATCAGGCAATGTGTACAATGACTGAAATAACCAGTCATTGTGTACATTGCTTGTGTGATCTCAATTATGAACATAACCTTGTTATAAGAAGCCAGTCAAAAATCTGTTTTTATAAGAAGCCAGTTAATCAATCAGTCAATCTGTACAATAATTGGGCCAATTAACCAGGCATTGTGTACAATGCCTAGAAATTTCAGTCATTGTATACAATGACTGGGCTTGTTAGGCAATGTACACAATGACTGGTTATTTCAGTCATTGTACACATTGCCTGATTTTAGACATTGACTGTAACATATACAGATTCAGTAAATACTAATATGCATACCATATCAGGACACTGACATACTGTGTAGCAGATAGTATTTCCAAATGAAACAAAATACTGCGTTTTGATTGACTGAGAGGTACGGTGTAACTTGCAATCCACACTAGTTTTTTTTACACCGTGGTTAACCATGGTGTAAAAACAAGAATACACAATAGCAAGCTGTATGGCTAAAAATGTATTCATTTTTAATTATTAATTCATACCCTCTGCTCGATTATGTTAGAACAAAAATGAAAATACAGGAAATTTAATATTTATGTGCAATAAAATATTACAGATATGGATGTCATTGGAACTGGCTCATTGAGCCAGTTCCAATGACATCCATATTTGTCTGGTTTTATTAAGAAACTTACAGAGTACAAATTTTCTGTCAGTTTTTTTCCAACAGTGTAGCTTAAATTATTAATATTAAGTACACCAAAAACCTTGGAAATAAATCCGTTATCCTTGTGTTTTCCATGATGTATGGGAGTTTACACCGGTCTGGGAACTCATACACCCTTCGACTTCTCCTCAGGATGTATGAGTTCCCAGACTGAATTCCCATACATCCTGGAAAACACAAGGATGACTAATAGAGTTCAAATAGTATTGTAGAAAGACGTCTGGATAAAAACCTTTTAATACTCTAACAAAGACAAACGTTATTACAGCGTGATGAGAATTATTACGCCACTTGGGCGAAAAGTAAGTCAATATTTAAAATGCACACAATTGTGTAATTTAACGGGCGAATAAAAGAAGCAGTCACTTAATAATTTTATGCAAATACGGCACATACCCTATAAGCGCTACTTGGTGGGTCACCCCGGTTACATATTACGACATTACAGGTGTGAAATTATAACACACCTGCCCTGAATCGACGGACACCTGAACTTCATCAAAGTTGAGGCGGGGCTTTCACTAACCTTCGAATTTACGATTGTTGTACCTTGTTTATATTTATTATATACTATTCAAAAAAAGTTAGGGATATTTGATAAAAGTGAGATATATGAAGAAATATATTTATATT
This sequence comes from Pictodentalium vernedei, assembly GCA_031216915.1. Classification (NCBI taxonomy): domain Eukaryota; kingdom Metazoa; phylum Mollusca; class Scaphopoda; order Dentaliida; family Dentaliidae; genus Pictodentalium; species Pictodentalium vernedei. Next base: position 432,022,878 of record CM062291.1, on the reverse strand, counting down.
TTCATCAAAAAGACAGTTCAGACATTGCACTGTGACATCTGACGAATGATTTCAGTGATAGTTGGGTGTCCGACAAGCACGCATTCCACGCACTGAGCTGAAGAAGACAGGGACGGTAAGTCGGAGAATTTATCACATTCAGTCCAAGACCTCAATACCTTGTAAATCCTCCTCGGTTCGTGAGACAAGCGCGGATCCGACATGGCATACTCCTCACCAAATGTACAATATCAGCTTGACTGGTGTTATTCCATTCTTCCTGGAGTGCAGCGGCAAGTTCCTGGACATTGGTAGGGGGCTGTTAGCGTTGTCGTAGGCGCCTGCCAAGCATATCCCAGACGTGCTCGTTTGGTGAAAGGTCTGGACTTAGTGCAGGCCAAGGCAGTGTAGTGATGTTCTGTTCCTGGAGGAACTTTGTAGCGACACGGCCCCTGAGTGATCTTGCATTGTCATCTTGGAAAATGAATGGAAGGCCGTGACGTCGCGTAAATGGCACCATATGAGCTGCTAGCATGTTGCCACGGTAGAACTGCCCTGTGATAGCCCTTGGGTGATATGTAATGCAATTTTGCTTGTTATGGTTATGCCTCCCCACACCATAATCTATCCACCACTAAAACGATCGTGTTGCCTAACGGCTACGTCATGGTATCGTTCATTCCGCCGCCGCCACACTCTGTTTCGCATGTCGTGAAAGTCGAGTGTGAACCTCGATTCATCGGAACACATGACGTTGCTCCACCGACGATTGTCCCAGCGCTGCCGTACTCCACACCAATTACGCCTTGCTGCGATGTGACGTTCAGTCGAACGTTGAATTGTTTCGAGGTCGTCGAGCGTACAAATTCCTGCTGTGTATGCGATTTCGGATAGTCCGACCACTGACTCGCACATCTGTCGCTAGGTACGGCTACTGTCCAATTTTTGAGGCTCTTTGATGGCGGGTGCGTAATGCTGTGGTTCGGATGAAACGATCGTGGTTGTAGTTGTCGCCCTTCGCCCTTATACGACCTGACCGACGTCTGTCATCAACATTTCCTGTCTAACGGTAGCTTGACCACAACCGATTCAGTAACGTTGAGAATTTGAGCCACTGCAGTCTGTCTGTTGCCAGCTTCCAACATGCCAACAGCACGTAAACGTTCGTCAAGTGTCAGACTTCGCATACCTCAAAAGTTACATTTCGAACAGAAACTCTTGATGAACGAGTTAAAACCAAGAAAAGAAGGATGAGACCTCCGAAAAAGACTGTCTAGTACAAATGAAAATTCCAAAACGTACCCCCACAGACATTATTAACCTGCACGAAGTTTTCGTGGGCTGGTGACATTCATGATCCACACTAAACCTGGTAACATATAGATATGTCCAATTGCGCGAATCCTATATCATTTTCCGAAAATATCGGTTTGGATATCCCCTACTTTTTTTAATAGTATAGGTAGAGGGATTTTTCTTAGCGTTTCCGTTTCATAAATAGAGGATATGAAATGAGTGTTTTTCTCATATGATATTTATGAAACGAGTCTAAGAATTTTCCGTTTGGGCGAGGCTCTGGCGAGCCCCAAACGGAAAATTCGGACGAGTTTCATAAATATCATATGAGGAAAACACTTATATCATATTCTATTTATCATATGACACACATATGCACAAATTAACGACTTAGTATGACTTTTAACCCTTTACCTAACGTGTGTTGCAGACGACACTTGGAAAAAACATCACCATATAACTAAACATTTTCATGTTTTGCCTCCAAAACATAGGTTATGACCCCTCATTGGAACGAGCGCGATGCGCTCGTTCCTATGAGGAGTCATAACCTATATTTTGGAAGCAAAAAATGAAAAATTTTCGTATATAGCACTGGCCGGTTTTGGCCGTTATGTTTGGTAAAGGGTTAATGCAATATAACCCAACCTTAATGGGACAGACAACGTAACTTCTCCCTACTGGAATTATACAAATGTGACCCAGTTGTATTTTGTTCAGCCAATCAAACTGTCCACATTTGAAATTGACCAATGAAATCTTTCTACCCCAATTATGCAAATTATGAAAATGTGGCGCAGTTGTATTTTGTTCAGCCAATCACATTGTCTAGTTTTGAAATTGACCAATGGAATCGACGGAAGGCTTTATTTATCAGTGATTAATATGAAAGCAAAATATCAAATGTTTTAAAGTGAACAAAACGGACGAGTCATATGATAAAATGCGAATATCTGTGTTATAACGATCTCAATGGAATATATCTTCTTTGGGAGTTTTACATGAATAAAAAAAAACTACATAGGCTTCGTTATTTTGTTTGAAGACAAAATCTTTCAAACTTCGTATAATACCAATGTTTACAATTTTCAGCACATTGATTACAAAAGCAGACAGATATTTTTGACCAGACCGTGGCTTCGTTGCGAGTTGGTAGCTATTCACTAGTTACGTTTCTACCCATAAAACCGTAAAATCTTAACAAACAAGAATAAACGCGAAAACATTGCATCTCATCGGATATCTTTTAAAATTTAGCTGCTTTTTATTTTATTTTATATTATTTTATTTCTTAATTTGGTAACTTTTATTCAGGCTCGAATCTTCAAACATTAATTTGTTTAACACCTTGCATGCTGCTAACGGATATTCCTACACAGGAAGAAAATCTCTTGCCGTTAAAAATATGAGTAGGTATAACCTCATTTGTCCCTGTAAATTGTATCAACTTTTTTACCAATAATTTCAAGTCAAATTTTCATGAATTTTCGTCAAATCGAGTCATTGACAGCAGCCATGACTAGATTTAATGAAAACTATTTTAAAATTACTCAGCGGGTAAAAATTAACATCAACTCACCGACGCAAATGTGTTGCGACTTCATACAAATCCCGCGTTGTATCATTGGGCAAGGCACTTAATCCCGATTGTCCACACGGGGGCACGATGGCGCCGTGTACTAAGGCGTACTGCACGTCGATGGTGCGCATGTCTTTAACCAATCTAACCCTGTATGTGCTGCAGTGCCGAGTTACGATGTGGGGAGCTGGCGGCTGCTCGTCTTTGCTCGGAGGTTCTCTCCGGGTACTCCGGCTTCCTCCACCCGTAAAACTGTCACGGTCATGATTAGCCATTGTGCATAAGTATGTTACCTTAAATACCAATAAATACTTCATACAAATCGACAAAGAGACCACGTTTGCGATAACAATACAATACATTTACTCTATGGTCGAACGAGCGAGTGAGCGAATGGGTGAGCGGTGGAATGAGTGAGCACAAAAACCTTAAACTGCAATGTAGCAAAAATATATATCATATGCATTTTCCACATTCATCTATTTATTTGGCCTACATGTGTACTCATGTTTAATTTATGACGCAGTATTGGAAGGTGGAGTGACCATGAACCTCAACAAACAATTGTACTACTTATAACTGTGTGAATTCATTCATTTATCCATTCACTCATCTGTCGTGGATGATGGAATGGACGAGTGGGTGGATGCGTGAGCGCGGAGTGAATGGAAATGAGAAAAGTCAGAACATTCCAATCCCGTTTCTACATCTGCGTAAATTCTGAATAAAACATTGAGAAAGCCAAAGAAAAAAAAATAAATAAAAACCTACTCTTTCATAAGAGGTGAGCAGTCACTGCTCGTACGCATGCTTAGTTGCCCCCTCCCCCCACCACGCCCCACATTAGAATTGACAGAAACCTGGATGGTTGAATGAGTGAGTGGGTACAGACTAGGAGTATTATAATTTACAGTTATCAGTACATTTAGGTGCGCCCCCCCCCCCCCCCCCCACTAGAGATATTATAATTTATTGTTATCAGTACATTTTGTTGCCCCCCCCCCCCCCCCTAGAATAGACAGAAATCTCATGTATATTAATATGGTAGTAGTTCTGTAGAGGCAAATATAGCGAGAGGTACATTAAACCTCAAAGCGAAATTGTGTGTAAAATTGTGCATTCACTCATTCGATCACTCTGTACTCGCGTTGAAGTTATGACGCGACATCGGCGATGATATTGAGTCCAAACCCCAACAAACAAATAAATGTCCACGAGTATTTATAACCATGTTTTTTCATAGGTTTGTAAGTATTTATAACTGTGTTCTTTCATTCATTGACCCATTCACTCGTTGACAAGTATTTATAACTGTTCTTTCACTAAATTGTTCATTCTCTCGTTCGATCATTCCCTCATTTCATTGATGAATGGGTGGGTGGGTGAGTGAATGAGTGGATGAATACAATGAATGTCAGAACCTGTAACTTTTGTGGCCATAATTCGACAAGATCCTCTCAAAGGGGTAAACAAAAACGCGAAATCAGGCTTCCCTCAAAACAGGACGGTAGATCTATTACAGCCAAAGATTGCTACAAAACCCTAAACCACGATGTAGCAAAAATACATATCATATTCATTTTCCACGTTCATCTATATATCTAGCCTACATATGTACGCATGTTTTATTTTTGACGCAGTATTGGGCGATGAAGTGACCATAAACCTGAATAAATAATCGTATGGCACAACTACCTATCATTGTGTCAATTTATTCATTTATCATCCATTCACTCATCAGTCGTGGATGATGGAATGGATGAGTGGGTGGACGCGTGGGCACAGAGTGAATGGAAATGAGAAATGTCAGAATATTCCACTGAAACCTGGGTGGTTGAATGAATGGGTGGGTACAGACTAGAAATACTATAATTTATAGTTATCAGTAAATTTAGGTCCCCCCCCCCCCCCCACTAGAGACTAGAAATATTATATTTTATAGTTATCAGTACATTTAGCCACCCCCCCCCCCCCCCCACTAGAGACTAGAAATATTATATTTTATAGTTATCAGTAGATTTAGTCCCCCCCCCCCCACTAGAGACTAGAAATATTATATTTTATAGTTATTAGTACATTTAGTAACCCAACCCCCCCCCCCCCCACTAGAGACTAGAAATATTATATTTTATAGTTATCAGTACATTTAGTCCCCCCCCCCCCCACTAGAATAGACAGAAACCTCATGTATATTAAAATATTAAACTATGCTCCTCCTTCAAAATTTTGATAACATAGTCATTTACATGAAAATGAAATGTGTATATATGTTTTTGTTTATATTTTTGTATTTTAACGGGTGTATATATTGAACCTTTTCAACACTGCATATGACTCTGCTTGAACAATTCAAAATTGTACTCAAATGTGAATACATTGATTTTCAATTTTGTTTTCCTGTGAATGCACAGGTGGACTCTCAGTGGCATGAACGACTTCGACCTGATGACCGACCCCCTTGCTATAATGTCGTCGAATAGCATCTCGTTGGACGAGATCCAGAATAATCTGGACTATGATTTACAATCAATTTTTAATGAGAGAGCCCGTGAGACACCATCTAGCAGTGGTTTGCCCTCTAATGTTCTTAAATATGATTGTAAATATTATTTACAGGAAGAAATGCCCTCCAACTTTAAGCACCAGCAAGAACAATTCTCCATTCTCCATTTAAACTGTCAAAGTCTTAAAGCTCATTGGGATCCGTTTAATGAGTTGCTGTTTAAAACACAAGATTCCCACAATCACTTTGATATCATAGGCCTGTCTGAAATATTTCGAATTCCTCCGAAATGTTCTTACACACTAAATGGTTACCACCCCCTTATAAGTAGTACACGACCCGATGGTGATGATGGGCGCGGTGGTATTGGAATGTTCATCAAGGAAGATATAGCTTTTAAGATTCGTCGGGATCTTTCAGAATTTATCCCACACGTCCTCGAATCCCTGTTTATCGAAATCAATTTCAATAAGTCTATTAAACTACTAGGGGTAATATATAGACCTAATACGCAGCCTAAAACAGACATTGATTTGTTTCTGACTAAATTAAATGAAATAGCTGACAAAATAAATCAGGAGAATAGACAATCATACATAATGGGGGACTTTAACATTGACTTACTGAAATCGGGTGTCCATGCGAAGACCGACATTTATTTAGAAACAATGATTAGCCAGGGCTTTCTACCACATATTACTAAGCCCACAAGAGTAACGTGTCATTCTGCCACATTAATCGACCACATATTCTCAAACAATGTCTTATTAACATCCCTATCGGGAATAATCATCACAGATGTTTCAGATCATTTCGCAACCTTTCATATTGAAACAGGCCAGAAAACCTATGACATTCTACCAATAATTCAAAAGCGTAAAATTCATCCAGACAGTATAGCTGACTTCAAAATGCTCCTGTCTCAAAGTGACTTTTCTCCTATGTTCGAATGTAATTGTCCGAATCTTGCATATAACATTTTTATGGGCATCTATCTATCAGCCTTTGAAAATGCCTTTCCTCTGAAAAATACTCGATTAAGAAAAAAATCTATGAGACAAAAACCCTGGATGACGAAAGGACTCTTAATCTCATCAAATAATAAATCTAAATTTTATAACAAAAAACTCAGACACCCAACTGAGCAGAATATTAGAAAATATAAAAACTACTGTAAAATATTGAACAAGATTAAAAAACACAGTAAAGCAATGTACTATTCAAACATATTATCAGAAAACAAAGGTAATTTACGCAGAACATGGCAAATTATTAACGATGCTCTACTTAAAACCAACCATTGTACCAATTTGCCACAATTTTTCGTAACAGAAAATAATAAAGAAATAAACAACCCAATTGAAATAGCCCAGGAATTCAATAACTTGTTCGCAAACATAGGAAAACGCACTAGCGAACAAATAAATAAACCTCAAAAAAGCTTCCTGGACTTCATGGATAATAATCAACCAAACAGTTTCTACATAACTCCAACAACTGAATACGAGGTAGTTGCCGTTATCAATTCACTTAGGTCCAAAAATACTGTGGATAGTGATGGCATTACTTCAAACCTCATCAAACACTCAATTAACACAATAGCTCCTCCTTTAGCCCACATTATTAACTTGTCTTTTATGTACGGTATAGTCCCTGATAGGATGAAGATAGCGAGAGTTATTCCGATTTTTAAAACTGGAGATGAGCATGTATTTAATACTTATCGGCCGATAAGTATCTTACCAGTCTTGTCTAAAGTATTAGAAAGGCTCATGGGCAATAGAATCACGAAATATCTCGAAACATTTGATATCTTACATAAACATCAATACGGATTTCGGAAAAATCATTCAACCATACATTTAGTAATGCAATTACTGAAATCTGTAGGCTCGGAAAATAATAAGCAAAGTAAAAACAATACATCAGCGACATTCCTTGACCTATCCAAGGCATTCGATACGATAAACCACAACATATTGATAACCAAAATGGAAAAATATGGATTTAGAGGCATTAGAAATTGTTGGTTTAAAAGCTATCTTTCGAATAGAGTGCAATATGTACAACATGGCGAAGAAATGTCTGAACTGATAGAACTGACGTGTGGAGTTCCACAGGGCTCAGTTCTTGGGCCGACCTTATTCTTATTAATCATGAATGATATCAGGTGTTCTACATCTCTCAACCTCTTGTCATTTGCGGATGACACAACTGCTCTGGACTCAGCCCCCAAATCCAGTTCCATAGCTGACCATTTCAATCATGAACTCAATAAAATATATGAGTGGTGCTCAGCAAATCAACTCGCCCTGAACGCCAATAAAACCAAATACATTATTATTAACCCAAACCACAAAGCTAATAGTTGCAGACATCCTGATATTCTCATGAATGGTAAAAAACTAAAAAGGGTGGGTCTAAATGAAGAAGAGAAATCCTTGAACTTACATAGGTATACATATTGATGAACACTTATCTTATCAAAAACATATATCAAAAATATGTTCTAAGATTGGATGGGCAAATTATACTCTGAACAAGGCAAAAAAACTATTACCACAGCATGTCATGAAGATGCTTTATTATTCCTTAGTCCACTGTCATTTGGTGTATGGTATTCAGATATGGGGAAATTCGAGAGGAATCAATAAACTACTGAAAATACAGAAACGCTCACTTAGAATATTAAACAATAAAAGGTTTAATTCTCATACAGACCCATTATTCCTAGAAGATAAGATACAGAAAATCACTGATTTGTACAAACTACATGCCTGCCTATTTATGTTTGACTGGAAAAATGGAAATCTACCGGATTCTTTCGAACACTATTGTACCTTTCCCACTGCCCGAGCAAACATGAATACAAGGCAAACAGGTCTAGTACGTATTGAGAAAACCCGAACAAAAGCATTAGACAGGCTGCCTGCATATGCCCTTCCTAAAATTTGGAATGAATTGGAACCTGGATTACGAAATATAGAAAATAGGAAAGAATTTAAAAATAAATTAACAACAAAATTTTTATCCTCATATCAAGAAAGCTATCAATGTGACAACCCATATTGCCCTGACTGTTGCACTCCACAGTAGGGTTTGCAAATCAGCAATCTAAGTGCCTTGAACTGTTGACAAACCTGGGACGTAGTATGTATAATATGGTTCATACTATGTTTTGATTGATGCTGGGTACTCGAACCGTACCATATTTTTCTAAAATCAACCTCCACCCAGTCGGGTACGGTAATTATAACATGACTGTAATTTGAACCGAAGGGGTAGCGATAGGCATCCACATAGGCTACATTAATGTATGTGGCTCGTGTGGATGTCTGTCCCTGCACCTTCGGATTAGATTCCAATTTAATCCGAAGGGGTTAAATTCCATTAATGAATCTGGAAATCTCGTCCATCTATAAAGTAATGTGGAAGGTCACCAGGTCTAGAGTTAAAAGTTTACACATAACTGTCCTCAGATCATTGCTATCAACGCCTAAGACGCAGATCATGTAGTCAGTGTTTTACGGGATGTATTACGGGAATGACAGGAAGACAGCCAATCTGGCTATATCATCTCCCAACGGTACAGATTATTACTTCTGTATATGTGTTACACATAGTAAGAAATGCAACTACATGTACTTAAAATATGTCGTTAAATAAAATATCTATCTCTCTATCTATCTAGAAACGGAGGTAACAAGAATACAAGGTACTCGGTGTTCTTTCTAATATAATGTCATCTTAGTGGTCAGTTAAGTTTTTTCGAAATGATGTCGTTAAGACCAATATCAAACATAAAAGTAGTTGTAATTGAATCCTCGGGATTCATTTGCTGGATCTCATACTGTGTATCATATGTTATGTCGTAGTTACGTGACTAAGTTACGTCCTGAGGAGGATGTGGTAGTCCACGTGAGCGACAATGTTATGGCGTCAGTACCACGGTTTTACTAAGTACTGGCACATGTGCGTCGCGTGTTTTTAGGGTGGCGCGAGTTTCCATCGTCCATTTTGTATACTGGGGCCTCCATCTAGGTGGTACGTGACTGATTTGGACGTGAAAGGTCTCTAACAGTAAGGGGGTATGTTCGGAAGGTATGTCAAATTGCATGGCAGTGTATCTAACCACGGGAAAAGACCCGACAACCACCTCAAATCAACGAAACGGGCCCCTTTTACTCCAATGGATTTTAGCTGGGTCGTATTCTTCCAGACGGGCCTCGGTATGAGTAGCATGTACCGTTGTAGGACTATAAGGCCTCTCAAAAGTATGTTTAACTAAACTAGGGTATGAATTACCATTCCCCCCCCCTCCCCCACTGCATGTGTAACATACGTGTGTCCTGGGTGAGGTAGCAGGGAAAGACAGATGTATCTCACCCCTCCCACGTGACGTTATACATTTATAACGTTATTATGACGTTATGCATATCGTATCAGTTTCTTGCTACCAACTAATTGATATTGACGTCATCAGAATGCCGTGTGATCAAAGTTTGATGCTTTAAAACTCTTTAAACCCCAAGATGCCACCGTTCGAAATCGATTTCGTGGTATATACATTTGGTATATACATAACTTTTGCATGCTCTTTTCGATGGTGTCATTAGTTTTTCAAAACAATGAATTCCAAATGAGTTGATTATATTAGCACGTGACCGCCGATTATCTCTGCTAACGTAACCGCTGTATGGTGGGGGAGAAAAATAATCCCTGATGGGTACGGGTGTGGGATGGGAAAATCTCACCCTCGGGACAAGATATTTTGTCCAGACACTCGACAAGCCTCGTGTCTGGCCCAAATATCTTGCCCTCGGGAGAGATTTTCCCATCCCACACCCGTACCATTCATGAATTATAATAATCCTACTCGACAAAAAAACAAAAAATACCCTAATAGACAGAGTATGAGTATCACGTAGCGCTATAGGTACAGCTTGATTCAAGGTGAGTATCTTTGCTGACTCGAATGTTTTCAGAGTCCTCGGGTTTATCTGTCTGCCCCGACATGACAACTACCTAAAAGTAACGAAATAGGCCTTATTTGGCCCAGAATCTTCAATCAATTCCAGCAGCATTCTGGCATTAGTGTCCTACTTTTAGATCTAGTTCTAGTTATCTCTTGTGCCGAACTCGGTCCTCGACTAAGTCTTAGTAGGAACCCCAAGCGGGCCGTAGGCCCGCAAAGGGTTCCACATACCCAGTCTGATAAATGTGTTCCAGAACAGAATTCTCTATAGCCGTCAATGTGATTTTTGAAGTGGACAGTAAATTTCAGTGAAAAAACCACGTAACTTCCGGTGTCGAATTGCCCATGCAATTGCAATTGGCCTGTCCCCCTCTGGGAATCAAATGTTTTTTGTTTCGCCTCAAAGCTTTGCGTGATACATTGGCCTACATATCTACACTTCAGGGGTAACCAGGCCTTCTCAACCGAGAACCGCGACAAATCAACGGCCGGCCAAAGTGTTACTATTATTACTCGACTTCTGTCCTTCTGGAGGTTTGTCAATATGCTCAGCTGATGATCTCGTCCTTTCAGATCGAACTCTCAGTCCTGATTTCGTTGCAGCTTGCCTGCCAGTGATAACCTCAATCGAAAAAAAAACGTACATATAACCGATAATATAACTGATAATTGTTGTTATATTGGTGCGATTGTATACAGATATGCATTGACACGTACCTCGTGATATATCAAGATGAACAGAAACTCAGTTGTTGAATTATCCGAATGTTAAGGTGTTGTAAAAGTAAGGAAAAGTTTGCTTGAAAAAAGGGTACACGGACGTTTCGTCCGCAAGCCGAGTCGTCCGCTTGTCAAGGAAAATATTGTCTGGACTCTGCACATTTTCTACATTTCGAACAAGACACCCACCCCCTACTAACGTGTGACATTTCCCCAGATTAAGCCCAATATTCTCACATATAAAGCCTCCTGATGTTGTATTTATGTTAAGAGTGTGATGTACAACATCATCTTTAAGGTTTGAAACACAAATGATGTCATATATTGGCTGATATATTGATATGTTTTTAAAAAATTGCACAAGTTGGAAATGCACATTTTTGGTGCACTCAAGAGACTCACCCACCCCCACATCACGTCTTGCAAATTTTTGCCCCCCCCCCCCCCCCCAGGACCCCCCTCCCCCTGGAATAATTGCAAAATTATAAGATTATGTTACGGAACTTAATATAACAAGTTTTGATGCATTTCTTAATATAATTATAACACGTTTTGATGCGTTTCTTAATATTATTAATTCCTATAATACATTTGCTAATAATTTTGTGATTATTCATTGTAAAGCGCCGGTGATGCTCTTCCAAGAATAATTGCAAAATTATAAGATTATGTTGCAGAATTTAATAAACAATAAATTTTGATGCGTTTCTTAATATAATTAATTCTTATAATACATTTGCTAATAATTTTGCTATTATTCATTGTAAAGCGACGGTGCGCCTCGATGAATACTTGCAAAATTATAAGATTATGTTGCAGAACTTAATATAACAAATTTTGTTGCATTTCTTAATATAATTAATTCTTATAATACTTATGCTAATAATTTTGCAATTATTCACTGTAAGGTGCCGGTGGAGCTCTTCAATGAAAAATTGCAAAATTATAAGATTATGTTGTGGAACTTAATATAACGTACATATACTTTAAGAACTTTTACTGTAATAATATAATTTTTATTGGTAATCCATTGAATAAACAGTAATTAAAATTTATTAGATGGCTGGATAGTTTATTTTGTTCTGACATTTCTGTTTTCAGAATTTCATGCACATATATGAAATTTAATGCAAGGAGGTACATTAAGATATATTACAATGGAGGTACATTAAGATATATTACAATAGGTAATATACAATAAATTATACAATAAAATTATTATATAAATAAAAAATGATTCAAAATGCAATACTTGAATACTTTCCCCCAGCGAACGAGTTTCGGACGTGTTGGGTATAATTGTAGAGGACGACTTGGGTAAAATTGCAGCGGACGATTTGGTTAGCAGACGTAATGGGTGTAATTTGAAAAAGTGATACTGATAGGTTGCTTTCAGTCCCGTTAGAAACCAAAACAAAGTAATAATGTGTTACTTTTTGGTGCATCTGTTTTTCTGAACAGTGCTTCGTAGTTTCAAAAACTAAAAAATGGAAAATAATAACCCTTTTGGATATTTACCGCCATTGAAAATGGCATGTCATCTTTTTTCGGGAACTGGGGGAATCTTCAGCCTGGGGAGAACTAGGCCCAGGGAAGAATCATCCAAAAGAAAAGCAGTACACATCTGTTGGGATATTTTAGATACACTACAATATTCGTTTTAACTCCTGAAAATAATTCTTAAAAAAATTTTTAATAGATTGTTCGATATTTATTGAAAAAATATTAATATAATATATCGTCGAGCAATTATCTCTGCAGTAAATTCACATTCAATGTGTTCTGTAATAGGGCCTAATTAACGTCTCTCATCTGTTAGAATGATATCCAATCACTTCGGCTCCAAGTCATTTCGTCCTCTGGTCAATTCGACCTCAAAGTCATCTCTGTCCTAGTCACTTTGGTCCCTTGGTCATTTCGGCACCATTTTAAGTGTAGAGATCTATAAAGATCAGTGCATAGTTCATGTTTAGAAATAATGGGTAATTACCTTTATTAAGTAATGTTCAGTTATTTGTATTTACACAGTGTACAGAACAGTTATATACATGACATTAAAAATTATCCATGTGTTCAATTTTACATACATTTAAGATGCTATCTGTATAAGTAAGAGAAATTATTTTACTTTGAAATTTTGCAAAGTACCGGAATATGCAGTCATTTGTTCATATTGTTATGCACAGTTCCTAGTCACCTTCCAGTTTGAGGTTCACAGGGTTTCTTTTTCTTTTTTTTCTGAAACAACCACCAAACTGCGATTTTGATACTACCATAAATATGTCCTCATTTTCTAAAACACAGAGCAGAATCCTTGTAGTTATGCGCAATTCCTAGTCCCCTTCCAGTTCGATGTCCACGGGAGTCTGATCCCAGTGCCCCACTTCCAAGGCGTACACTCAAACCAAATCACATTACTTACCCTCACTTCCGGCTCTCATAGATTCATAAGCAAATAAAATTATTCAGGTCACAAGTGATTTCAAATCCCACACAGTCCATGTGCATCTTCGACATGCTGAAACTTTTCTTTTATTTATTCATCATGAAAGAAAATCTACTAGACATATATCATGTATACCTGAATATCTAATTGAGAGATATATATGTTGAAAAAAAATTAAATAGAAAAATGTTAAAATTCAAACAATATTTGAAAATATTTAAAGAGGCCGAAATGACCTGGTATATTGGGGCTGAATTGACCTGAGGCTGTAATGACTGGGGCCAAAATGACTTGGGGCCAAAGTGACTGGAATTCGTGAGAATTGCATCCAAACTGTCCTCCAACAATTTGACCCAAACTGGATACTAATCTAACCCAAACCATCCTTTGGCAATTTGCCCCAAACTGTTCTCCAGAATAGGGACACATGATTCTTATTGATTTATTTATTGGGGTTTAATGACACTTCGATAGCCAGGGTCACTTCATGTCGGACAGTTTTACAGGTGGGAAAAGCCAGAGAGAACCACAGAGCAATTACAAACATCTAACGTACAAACAGCACACACGCTGGGTTAGCATTGGTTGAAGACAAGTGTACGATTGACATGCAGTATGCCTTGGTACGCAATGGCACTACGTGGGCAGTGGGAATGAAGTGTATTGCCCAAGGAAACAAAGTGGTTGCCACAGGTGGTATTTGATAGAGGACCATTTGGCTTGCAGCCTTCACCTCTAAGTACTGAGCCCTTTAACCTTCAAAACTGTATAGTACCAGCTAAAACATTTTGTAGAATGACCACATGAAAATTTCACAAGTACATAGTTTCATTATTAGTTTGTGATATTTGTTTTTGCTGTACAGTGGAGCCCTGTTAATTGAAGAGCCACTTTGCCAATAACATTATTCAATTAGCAGGAGTATTCAATTAACAGGGATTGTGTCACTTTCCTGTATTCCAGAGATAAACTTAGCATTTATTCTATTATATTTTGTTTGACAGAGCTCCATGAGCTCTGTCAAACAAGATATAATAGATTAAATGCCTGTATTGAATGTACTGAGGCCAAATTGGTCTATAACCAAAGGAAAACTGGGAAGAGTCAGGGCAATTTCTCAACATGTTACAAGATTTTTTATTCAATTAACAGGAGATTACTCTATAACCTATATTCAATTACCAGGTCAAATTTGTACTGGAGGTAAATGGTTTTGTGTTGGGAAATTATATTCTATTAACAGGGATACAGTTAAAACTAGATGTCCTAACATGAAATGTGTACAAATAGCACGTCGATTTGCGCGTTAATCTACGCGTTATGACCATAGTAAGGCTATCATATTCTGTACATATGGCCTGTGCACAAGCAATGTTTCAGCCAATGGACCTCCGGGTAACCCGGAGGTCCATTGGCAGAAACATTGCCTGTGTTTACTATGAGTAATCGGGAGAACCTGGAACTTGGATGCCATTCGATATGGCAATTGCGTGCAATTCCTATGCGCAATTAAGCCTAAATAAACGCACAATTCGGGACAGGACTTCTAGTTTCAACGGTATACAATTAAGATATATCCAATTAAGTGGGCACAACTGTATACCCCCCCCCCCCCCCCACACCACCACCCCACACACACACCCCAATCAAAACCATCATTCAAAGGTCTTGGATTCAGCAAATTTGATTTCTTTATTTATTGGGTTTAACAACAATTTTTACAGCCAGGGCCACCCAACAGTTTTACTGGGGGAGGAACCCAGCCAGAGCACCCAGAGAGAACTACCGAGCAACAATGACAAGCAACTGTCAGCTTCTCAACATTGTAACTCCAAGCAAACAGGGTTAGCATTGGTTGAAGACAAGTGCACCATCGATGTGCAGTACGCCTTATTTCAGTTGCCGCAATTGGGATTCGAGCTGAGAACCTCTCACAGCTTGTTTTGGGAAGGGTTTTTTTGTTACAGCTTCATTAAGGTTTGTTTCATATCGCACTTGTAATTTTGTCATAATTAGTAATCATAAATCCTTAACATAAAACAATAGAAAAAATGCATAGAATATTTAAAAAAAAAAATTCTGTGAGGATTTGACCTCAAGAGGTGATGACATTCGACCACGACTGAGACCGAATATTCTCAGAAAAAGTATGAGGGCTGAATCTTCCTGTGACTGAATCTTCATGAACCCCTTTTTCAAACTAAATTGCCCATTACTTATAAAGCACCATAACTAAGGCAATAACAATACTATGAAATTTCCAAGTCTGAAATTCTATAAATTCCAAATAAATTTACACAAATTATATAGCAAAATGAAGGATGTGGTGTATAGTATGTGTGCATCTCACACACTGACACACAGTCGCCATCAGACATCAGCGGATCCTGAAAGTGTGCTATCGGTACCATATTTGTACCATAATTGATAATAATAAAATAATATTTCATAAGAACAACAAACACAGGAATTCAAAATGCAGCCTCAAGGCAGCATGGTGGTGAATGCCAATGCTGTCCCATTGTCCTTGAAAGGGGGAGTCCTTTACAAAATAGGTTTTTGTTTTGTGATACTCTGGATACTCCCCATTTTTAGCTCAGCTTTGACAAAGTCATATTTAAGGTTGTGTCATAGCCCGTTGTCCGTCTGTTTGGGAACAACAATTCAATACGACTCGGGCTTCCATCTGTTTGGGAACAACAATTCAATACGACTCGGGCTAGAGGTTGTATTTATGAACCGATCTTTACAAAACTTCTTGGGTACCTTTGTTATCACCGTGGGACGAGAACGAGTGTTTTGGGGTGCGGTCCAAAATGCAAGATGGCCTCCAGCAGCCATTTTGTACAGAAATTAGTGCAATCAGCATATTTATACACAACTTCTGTATGAAAGGTCTGATTTGAATAAATTTTTGTATGAATGTTTAGTAACATGGAGTACATCACATATAATACAGGTTTTTTTCTCGTTGTGAAATTATGCAAATTAGATGAACTTTAATTTATTCACTGCTACTTACATGTATACCCAGTAAGTGCACATGTCGTCAATATGGCTCGGGCTAGGCTGTACAGTATTTATGAACTGATCTCCATGAAACTTCTTGGGTACCTTTGTTATCACCTTGGGATGAGAATGAGTGTTTTTGGGTGCAGTACAAAATTCAAGATGGCTACCAGTGGCCATTTTGTACTGAAATTAGGTACAATCAGTTTTTTGTACAGATCTTCTATACAACTTGGGCTAGAGGCCGTATTTATGAACCGATCTTTACGAAATTTCTTGGGTACCTTTGTTATCACCATGATGTTAGAATGAGTGTTTTTGGGGGGAGTCCAAAATTCTAGATGGCCGCCGGCAGCTATTTTGTACTGAAATTACTGCAATCAGTTTTTTGTACGGAACTTCTGTATGAAAGTTCTGATTTGAATAAATTTTTGTATGATTGTTTAGTAACATGGAATACATCACATAAAATACAGGTTTTTTTCT
This sequence comes from Pictodentalium vernedei, assembly GCA_031216915.1. Lineage (NCBI taxonomy): Eukaryota > Metazoa > Mollusca > Scaphopoda > Dentaliida > Dentaliidae > Pictodentalium > Pictodentalium vernedei. The sequence continues at coordinate 432,005,885 of CM062291.1, read as the reverse complement.
TGTACAGAAATTATGCAAATTAGATGAACTTTGATTTATTCAGTGCTACTTATACACAGTAAGTACACATGTTAATACGGATTGGGCTAGGGGCTGAATTTATGAACGGATCTTCACCAAGCTTCTTGCATACCTTTGTTATCACCTAGGGACGAGAACGAGTGTTTTGGGGTGCGATCCAAAATTCAAGATGGCTGCCAGTGGCCATTTTGTACCAAAATTAGGTCCAATCAGTTTTTTGTACACAACTTCTATACGGCTCAGGCTAGTGGCCGTATTTATGAACCGATCTTTACGAAACGTCTTGGGTACTTTTGTTATCACCGTGGGATGAGAGCGAGTGTTTTTGGGTGCAGTTCGAAATTCAAGATGGCCACTAGCAGCCAATTTGTACTAAAATTTGTGCGATCAGTTTTTTGTACAGAACTTCTGTATGAAAGTTCTGATTTGAATAAATTTTTATATGAATGTTTAGTAACATGGAATACAGTTAAAACTAAAAGTCCTGTCCTGAAATGCGCACAAATAGCACGTCGATATGCGTGTTAATCAACGCGATATGACCATAGTAAGGCAAGCAAATTCTGTAAATATGGCCTGTGCACAAGCAGTGTTTCAGCCAATGGACCTCCGGGTAACCCGGAGGTCCATTGGCAGAAACATTGCCCGTGTTTGCTATAAGTAACCAGGAGAACCTGCCGTGCTTTGGATGCCATTCGATATGACAATTGCACGCAATTCATACGTGCAATTAAGCCTAGATAAGCGCACAGTTCGTGACAGGACTTCTAGTTTTAACTGTACATCACAAAAAATACTGTATAATACAGGTTTTTTTCTCTTGCAGAAATTATGCAAATTAGATGACCTTTAATTTATCAGTGCTACTTATACACTGTAAGTGCACATGTCAATACGCTAAGTCTGGAGGCTGTATTTATGAACCGATCTTCATGAAACTTCTTGGGTACCTTTGTCATCACCTTGGGATGAGAACGAGTGTTTTTTGGGTGTGGCGGCCCGATATTAAAGATGGCTGCCAGCTTTCACACTGTTGCTTACTGAGGTGAAGTCACTTTACCATTACCAAACTACCTACTAAATACCAAAGGGAAGATTTTTCAGCGCACCCTTATTACTTCAGCACCCATAATTCTCAAATATGGCATTAAAACCAATCACATACTAGTACTGCTTAAATCTATTTACATAATCAGAATACACCATCAGGGGTGCATTAGCTCAGTAGGTAGAGGTGCAGACTGCAAGCCAAGAGATCCTCGGTTCGAATCCCACCTGCAGCAACAGCTTTGTATCCTTGGGCAAGACACTTCACCCCCACTACCCATGTGGGGTCAAGGTATGCTGTGTACTGAGGCATACTGCATGTTCTTGGTGCACCTGTCTTCGAACAAGGCTAACCGTGCTTGTGTAGTATGTTGGGGAGCTCACAGTTGCTTGCCATTGCTCAATGGTTCTCCAGGGTACTCTAGTTTCCTCCATCCATAAAACTGCCATAGTCACAATAAGCTGTTGTGCAGATAAATGTGACCTTAAACACCAATAAATAAATGAGAAAAAGAACACACCACCTCATACCCGTTTCTCTCCTGTTTTCCTTCACCTTGGTATCCCTCGGTTGCCTCGGTGTTTAGTATGCCCACCAGAAAAGGAGTGATTTCTTTTTCTAAAAGAGCAAAACAAGAAACGGTAATTTTTAACAGGTAGTTACGAAATAATTTTCATGAAGCGCACAATTTTATGTTAGTTAATAGCTGAAAAAATGCAGGGTGATATTTGCAAATCTTATTTTATTACTGGCACCAGGTACTGGTAATGAAAATTGTTGTTTGTCATCAATACTTGATCAAGTTTCTGACAAAGCTCATTATACTATTTCACTATGTTAGCTACTGTACATAAGCACACAATTTGATGTTAGTTTACCATTATACTGGTGCTAAGCCAGGATATCTAAGTTACATGTAGGGGCAAGAGTAATACATGTATCTAGTGGGAGTCATAAAGAATATGATGCACAGAATCACCTGAGCCACATAGCAGTGAGATAGGGGTGAGGACAAGAGGGTGTGTGACCCTCTCATCAGTGGAGGGGTCTGGTACACCCCCCCCCCAAAAAAAAACCCCAAAAACAACAAAATTTGAAATTTAAGACAGTAAAACACAATTACCTTGACTCTGTGCTGCTGTGTACTGGTCACTTTCTGTGGGTGGGCAATATTTCTGCGGATGCAATGATATTAGTTTTCATACATTGTTTACAGCAATAATCATCAAAAATTTAATTAATGAACCACAGGATACAATTCGGTGCTTCATCAATTAAAATTTTATTGATGATGATTTTCTATTACCTGGAAAAAACATGCATGGACATCCTGCACTGCCCATGCAAGCATTATGACCAGCAACTGTACTGTATGTCTGTGTCACTGCTATGAGCAGGGACTAATCTAAATGGGTGGGTGTGTTTACAAATATTCATATTTTGTAACACCTGATAACAAAGTAATATAAGTTTATAAACAACCACACAATTGACTTTTAATTACAATACTCCTAATTCCTATTAAACATATATGAACATATATGAATTTTGTGGAATTTTTACACTGTGTATGAAGCTTATTTGTGCCTGTATGTTTGTTAAAATTGCCCTTCCACTACGGAGGACTTTTTGAAATCAGTCTACACTGGATTGTGTGGTATTCCTTTGTGTACGACAAGTGTATTCATTGTAATAATATTCATGCATAAGTTCATGTTCTTGGTTTGTTTTAGGCCTCATAATCTACAGAATAGCTTAGATGGAGGTGTATTCCATCACTTGAGTGCAAGAAGGCTTTGCAATGCTACATGTATAGCATAAACCTTGTTGCACTCTAGGGACAAATTTATCAAGTTTAATAACATGGGTAAAATATCGGACATGAACCGTTTAATTTTTTTTTTTTTTAGCTCACTTCGACAAAGTCAAGCAGGGCTTATCTAATCACTCTCCATCCATTGTCCATCCATCTGTCATCCATCAACACCATGTTTTGGTCAATTCAAGTTAAAGTTTGTGTGAGTAATGGTACCAAATGGGTATTACATTTTTGTTTAACTCAACATGCCCAGCCCCACAGGGAGCGGATGGGGTAAAATGCTCCCAAAATATTTTTAAAATCTTATGAACCAGTGGATACAGTGACTTTATATAATCGTTATGGAACTACCTTTTGAGGTGTAGAATCACGCTTGTTCAAACGTACTTTGTGAAGCAATATTTGGCTTTGTAACGTCAGTGGTTAGATTTTTGGTACCACCTAAAATTTCTATTTTCCGAACCGATGGTCTGATTTGAATGAAATTCAGTATCGTGGTAATATTGGGTCATAAGTACTTACCTCATGCAAAAAAACCCCTGCATCCCCATGGGAACCTCAGGAGCAAAAAATAGAAATGTTTTCAAACTCCCATGTTTCCCAAACCACTTGGAACAGAGAACTGTTATGTGGTATGAAGCATCCTTAGAACCAGTAGAATTGAATGGTAAAAAAAATGCCCTCTGTTGTTGTTAGAGAGTTCTGCAGAGGGCATCAGAATAACGTTGGTGCAGCATTTTCGCAAACATTTTAGAAAATCTTTTCTCCAGAACCATTGTTCAGAATCTTTTGATATTTGGTATACAGCATCCATAGAGGGGTCAAATACAAGTTTGTTAAAATGAAGACCATTCGTTCATATTTGGACTCAATGCAGGAGCCCAAATTTTATGGGGAATTTTCTTTAAAAATCTTCTTCAGAACCACGAGTCAGAATTTTTTAATGTTTGGTACCCTCATTGTTATGATGGTCAGATTCAAGATTGTTCAAACCAAGTCCCTATGTTAATATTTGGGCTTCCTTTGGTAGCCCAAATTTAACTTAGGGCTGTATGGGGAAGTTTTTTTTAAAAATCTTCTTCTTCAGATCCACCAGTCAGAATGCTTTCGTATTTGGTATACAACATCTCTAAGGGGAGAGGGGTGGGGGTGGGGGTGAGATTCAAGTTTGTTCAAATCGGGTCTGTAGGTTAAAGTTTGGGCTCACTATGGTAGCCCAAATTTTAACTTTGTGCAATATGAGGAAATTCCTTTAAAATTTTGTTCTTCAGTTCCACCAGTCAGAATGCTTTCATATTTGGTATACAGCATCTCTAAGGAGATCAGATTCAACTATGTTCAAATCGAGTGCCTGGGTTGATACTTGAGCTCCCTATGAGAGCCGGAATTGGCCAAGTAGCTGAAGAATTAGACATTTTTTATTCAGTACCCTCAAGAGGTGAAGAGTAATCTACATAGGTTGTATCAAGGTGCTTGAGAGGGGAGCTCCACATTTTACATCATAATCAACTAAAGAAAAGGCATGATTCTTGGACTGTTTTTGTCACTCCTGAGGGGCTCAAAGATTTGCAGTGTATCCTATGGAGATGGATTGCTTAATGTAGATTCATTCTTGGACTCTTATATCAGGTTCTGTTCTCTGTTTATATCGTGTTCTGTTCAAGGTGAGCGCTTCAGGCCCTGTGGGGCCTCTTGTTTATTTATTTATTTATTTATTGGGTTTTAAGAACACTTTCGAAAGCCAGCAGCTACAAGTTTCTTCTCTCCTTTAACCAAGCATCTCGCCCAACTGCAGCACTCATGGTCCACTGAGTTTTTAGCTCACCTGACTTTCAGTCAGGGTGAGGTGTAGTGATCACTTGCCGTCTGTCGTCCGTGAACATGGTGTTTGCGTCTTCTCCTCCAAAACTGCTGAACTGATTAATCATTTAAGTGAAATGTGAGATGCTTGTTTGTTATGACATTGCATTTTGATTTTGCTTAAATCAAGTTGCCCTGCCCCCAGTAGGGCCATGCCCCAAAATTTTGCCTAAATCTTAAAAAAATCTTCTCGTGAACCAGGAGTAGCAGAGATTCGATATGTGGTGTGCTGCTTCCTTTTGAGGTGTAGACTCAGTTTTGTTCAAGAGAAGTTTGTGGGTCTTTATTTGCCTTCATTATTGGAGGGCATGTATTTTTGCCCCGCCCAAAATTTCTGTTTTTCGAACCAAGAGGCTGATTTGAATCAAATTTAATTTTTGGTTTTATTTGATCATAAGTAATTAATTTATGCCCCAAAATATTTTCCCATCCCCCCATGGGAACCGCAGGAGCTAAAAATAGAACAAAATTCAAAACGCACCTATCTCCAAAACTACATGGCACTGGGAATTCTTATTTGGTGTGAAGCTTCCTTGGGACCAACAGATTGGAATGGTCTAAGCAAATTTCTGTCAGGTCAATCATGGGGTACTTTTTGTGACTTTGAAAAAATGCTTAGTCAGCGTTCTGTAACACTGTGGGTAATGAAGAAAGCATTTAAGACTCTTCTTCACCCAATTCACTCCTCCAAAACCTTTCAGATTTCACATATACCATCTTTGCAAGATTTTTTTACACGTTTATTGAAATCAAATCCCTGGGTCCATATTTGGCCTCTATGGGAGTCCAAATGTTGAAATTAGTGCAGTATGAGGAATATTCTTTAAAAATCTTTTTCTTCAGACCCACCAATCAGAATCTTTTGATATTTGCTATGCACCATCATTAGGCGGGTGAGATTTAAGTTTCTTCAAGCCAAGCCTATATTTTGGCTCACCAGGGTTTTGCAAATTGCGAGAACGGTGATTTCATTCCTCTGATGTTCTTGCAAATGCTTGTTAAGAAGATCCATATTTACCATTCCCCCAAAATTATAAGCATTTTTTCATCAGATAAAATTTAATAAAATTAAATTAATTTTAGAGCTGAAACGATTAAAGGGTTTTCGTGATTGATTAATCGCATGGGTTAACCTTGGTTAACCGATTAATCACTTGCCCCAATAGGTAGCTGAATAATTGCTGTACCGTTGACCATTTATATAATTGAAACTTTACTCAGCATAATGGACAAAACCGGGCAGCGCCATATACAAACATGTCCATTCAAATTTTATTATATTTTCAATTTTTGTCTCAAAACATAGCTTATGCCCCCTCATGGGAACAAGCTCATTGCGCTTGTTCCAATGGGGGGGGGGGGGGGGGGGGGGGGCATAAGCT